>VXBJ01002087.1:261059-282751 GCA_013400055.1 Nycticryphes semicollaris | reverse complement strand
AGACAAGAACATGCCCAGCAAGAGAGAGCGAGCCTTCCCAGGGATGAGATGGAGAGAGTGACAGAGAGAGTGTAACAGAGCAGCAGTGGCTGGGGTGGGGGTTGTCTAGTGCTTAATTTAAGGCCAGATGTGAAACACAACTTCCAGCATTGTGTTGCAGAGAAGTGAAAGGGAGATGTGTGAATCTTCTCTCTTACTCCTCCCCACCTTTCCCTTCTCTCCAAGTAGAAGAGGAATGTGGGCATTCTTTCCTTAAAGCCAAGGCAACCTTGTCACTCGTCCCAGTATTCCTTTCCCAGTGTTTGTTAATTGTGCTGTTGTTACCAGCAACAAAAAACAAAGAAGTCTGAAGAGCTCCAGTCTCTTCCTGAGGTGGAAAAACCTTGTTCTGAACTGACACCTAGCCCTCAGTTTAGAGATGGAAAGTAAGCTTCGGATGACATGTATGGAAATTCCACCTGTGTTGCCCTCTCAGGGCATACCTAGGGTCTAATGCTGTGTTTGTTCTTGAAGCCAGGTCTCGGGGAAGCATCACTAGGAGGCCTCCAAGGGTTTGTGCTTGCTGGAGAAGCTTGCAGCCACTGCTGCCCACAAGGGTATAGGGAAGATAGTTTGGGTGTGGGCTGGTCAGAAGCCATGCCCTCACTAAATCTGATTGCTTACCAACTCAGAGGGGAAAAAAAAATCACTAATAATTAGGTCCTGGTTTTATTGGGATATCTTGCAACAGTAATTGAGAGGTCTGCCTGTGGGCTGGAACAGCTCTTAGAAAGCTGCAAGTAAGAACTTGACACAAAGCACTAGTATGGGAGAAAAATTCTAATTCCAGACAGGAACTGTAGACTTGTATATAAATTACACTGTCATTTCTGACAGCGTCGCAAATAACATAGAGGCAGAGTTAGCTGTGCTGGAACTGGAAGACAAGGGCACATCAGCTATAGGCTTAAAGGCGGTTTTTTTAAATCCATGTGAGTGTAGCAATCTTCAGCCTTGATTGTAAGAGGTTCCTAAAGCCTGTTACTCAGCAAAAGGCTAATAGAATGAAAGCAGATTAGACAGTTGATAAGGCTTTTTTTTCCCCTCTTTCCTAAAGGAGTGCCCCCTTTATTCTGGGAGCAGTAACAAATATTTGTCATATGAACACATTCTCTCTCTACAGACTTCAGAAAGACAGTTTGTATTTAAAAAAACCAAACACTTTTCATTTTGTCACTGCCAACAGGCTCTTGCAAATCCATTGGAGCAGAGAATATAAAGAAGCCAGAGAAACAAGTCTGCCTACTAGAACTTGAGACATCATTTCTCTAAGCCTTTGCAAAATCAAAACTGAAGGCGTAGGAACTTCAAAATGCTGGAGTGACTGTGTTGATCTGGGAAAGTATACTTAAGTCTGTTCTAAGGGAAAAATTATTCATTTGACTTACAGTAGGAAAAGAAGATGATTTCCTTTGTTTAAGGCTCCATGGAGAATTCCTTATTTGGAGCCTGTGTGCAGTTCCCCATATTTGGGAGAATCTGTTTGCCGTTTCCTAAGGGTGTGTTCCTAACTGTGAGAACAGCCGAGATTTTAAAGGCAGAGGACTTTCTTCCCACTATGCAGTCTACCAAGCTGCTTCAGCTGTCTCTCTGGCCAACTGAACATTTGTCTTGCATTTGGATATTGAATTTAGTTACCTGTTTGGAGAATACAGATTGAATGACTGTTGCCCTCTCAGGGCATACCTAGGGTCTAATGCTGTGTTTGTTCTTGAAGCCAGGTCTCGGGGAAGCATCACTAGGAGGCCTCCAAGGGTTTGTGCTTGCTGGAGAAGCTTGCAGCCACTGCTGCCCACAAGGGTATAGGGAAGATAGTTTGGGTGTGGGCTGGTCAGAAGCCATGCCCTCACTAAATCTGGTTGCTGAACTACTACTATTGAACTACATCCTCTCTGGATCCTAAACTTAGGCAGATACTAGTTTTAGCCATTTATCCGAAACAACAGATAGATTGATTAGGAACATAAAGGACATAGCAATAGATGAGGAATTATGCAGCTGAAATAAGTTAAGTGTCTCCATGTAAAAGTCCATATTTACTGTGGCTCTCCAAGAGTGTTTTGCATTCATTCAGAAAAGTGACAGCATAGGATTTTGTAGAATGAGAGTTTTATGCATGGCAGCACAGTAGAAAATGTCAGCGACTGGGAAAATTCCTTGGGATTTATGTTTTGAGTTAATGCTTAATCAGACTTTGCAAAAGCCAACCAATCTGATAGAGTGGTGAGATAGGAGTCAGGTCAGACACAAAATCCCTATTATAACATTGGTAATAACATTATAGCACCATAACTAGTAGCTTTGTTTTCAAAGTAGGCTGTAAAATGTGCTCTGGGTTGAAATATAGTGTATGTAATTAGATTTTCCTGCAAAACTTGTTTCTGGAGGGCTAATATGCTCAGCTGCTCTGGGCCAAAAAATAAGAAATTCAGAGAAAAGCTATGGAAAACTACCTGCAGAAGAAAGAGAAACTAATTTTGTGTTTTTCATGGTCTCATTAACTTGTACATATTTCTGATTTCTCCACTTCTGCAGTACCAGAGTGCAGCTCCATCCCAGTGCTCAGCAAGAAGTTGTTGGGGACAAACATGTAACAACTGTTTGACTTTGCCTGAATTGCATTGAATATTCGTGTGTTATTCTTTTGAGCATTATATTATCTCCTTGTGTGTCTGTGGCACTTGTCGAAGGGGATCTACATGTCCAAGAACCAGGTGGTGGAACCTGGGCAGGTGCTGTTGTTTGCAAGAGCAGAGGGAAGTCATGCAGGTAAGTGGACTAGTGCAGTATTTATCTTTCTATTACAACAGTCACAGGCAGATGTCCTCTCCAGAACTAAAGAGCTTATGGGACAGAAGAAGAGAAGTTACAGGTCTTCATCCTGTTCTGGTGCCGTTCTACCTGCAAAAAGGAAGCTGTAGGCCTTATTTCCACTTTCCACATGTGGTCAAATAGCTGCATCTAAGAAAGACAGAGTATGGAGGCTGGGCGAGGACTGCACGTTCTGCATCCAGGCAAGTTTCTCCTGGCAAAATAAAGAGCCATTCCTGAAACAGCTGGGGGCCGTGCTGTACTGTCAACCCCCCGAGGACTGCAGGCGAAATTAGTTGTCTGCAGTGGAGCAGTGGGAAGGAAATGATAAAAGAAAAAAAAAGTCTCATGCATTGTTTTTTGTCTTTACTTCTAAACCTGAACTTTCTCCTGATGGAAGTAATGATTTTCAAAGGGAGGAGAGATATAAAATCATTATTGTAGGTGACCTTAGCTCTTGCTTCCCTCCTTTTCAGTGGAGTATTGCAGCTTCGTATTTTTCCTGTGTGCACGTCAGATCAAGTAAACTGAAGAGTGCCTGCCCTGCTGCAGAGAAATAGGCTACAGCTTCACATAACCTGGCACTCTGGGCTGCAGGCCCACCCCATCATTTGGCAGCCAGGCAGAGTAGTGCTGTACCCACCCATGCTAGGGGCCCAGTTTTGCCATTATAACTCTGTAGTTAAAATATGAATGTGTTTCCTAGATTCCTCCTTATGATAACATGAAATCTCTGAGACTTTGCAGTATCTAACTGATGCTTAAGTAGTCTGCTTCTTACACTAGGGCAGATCTCTTCATTGCTAGTTCTTCCAATTCTTTCTCCCTGATTTGACCCTTTCAGTCCCCTTTGTGGCTTTGTTGTCTTTTAATGACAGCTATTCTTTTCCCTCCAAAGGAATCTCATACATGACTTCAGTGCAAAAATCTCACAATGTAAACGGCCTCATGATTTTTGTAAGTTTGTAGTTTTGGCAGTATTGGTGATTTTTGAATACATCAGAGACTCTCAAATCTTGAATATACAACTGTTAATTAGATTCTGCTGCAACTAAATCTAAATAAAGACTTGCTGTCTAAGCTATTTAGCTCTGTTAAGGCTGTTCAGACATCGAATAAACCTGCTTTGTTGTTATACCCAAACAGCCCATATCGCAAAGATTCAGTGAAGCTTCTAGGACCATTGTTTCAGCTTTGCACCTAAAAAAGAATCTAAAGTTGCACTATTCATCCAGTTCTAATGAAATCAGTGTGAGCCTGTGCAGACAGTACGTCCTCATTTTCCAAACAGACAGAAGTAATATTTTAGACAGTTGTAATCTGAAGTGAGAAACATGAGATGACGATTAAGAGTGGCTGAACTGAGAGAACAGACTGTCATAATGCTCCTCAAGCACTCCAGAAATAGCCCCCATTCTATTATTTTCAGAGCATGTATTTGTGTCTCTGCAGTATTAGGTCTACTCATTTGGTCAAAGTTAGGAGTGTTAATTATTTGTTGATTTGGGCCAGTAATTCTGACATCTGCTTAATAGTTTCCTGAGTATTCCTATGATCATCATCTTTAGCCTAATGTACTGTCTTGAGATTGAAATGTTACAAGCCAGTGCTAACCCAAGAAACAAATATAAAGAAATAATATGACATCTCCTGACAAGTTTTGGCAAAGTTTGCTTTAACAGTTGCTGTGAGTATGAAAGCATTTAGGAGATGAGCACATTTACTTGTTACCAGCTGTCACTGTTTCATCCTTAGTCTTGCACCATGGATGGGTTTTTCCCTGTAAACCCATAAACTCCATTGTTGGAGGTAAGATTATGCAGGAATTTGATCTTTTATTTTCTTCAATGTTGACAATTCTAGTGGTTGCAAAGAAAAAGAAGAAATTGCATCCCATAGAACACTGGATTTTAAAAAGAAACAGCAACGTGTCTGATGTAGAGAGGCTCGACTTACTGTGACTGCTCAGTACTGCACATGGCTACATGGCCACTGTGGTGGCAGAGAAGCCACAGAAGGAATTACCTAGTAAATTTTACAACAACAATTTGCAGTGTTTGGATTTCTCCATACACTTTTTTCATAGCAGCTGTTGCTAATTCTTAGGTTAAAATAACACATTCCCAGAATTTCAGTAGAAGGTTTGGATGGCATTTCAAGTCACTTATATAGAAGCACTCACCTGTGACAGACTACTGTGACTACTAATTTACCTCTCAACCCATTTTACATTAGCTTGTCCTTTCCTGACTCCAATAAATATTTGTTTATTTAGTTTCTGGCAGATCTGCCAAGCTTGAGGATTAAAAGAAAGAGAACTTCTCCGACACCACCCCCAGTCAGGTGCCCCCACATTGGTTATTTATTTTGCGCAACATCGTTAGGCTCTTTTATTTGTTTTATGGTTTCTGAGTTTGAGGGTGGACCTGACTCACATTTTCCAAGCACTGTGCAAGATGTAGTGCTTGTTTTATTTTTCCTTTAAAAAAGTTCTGTTCTCTTGCAATCCCTATATTCCTGCAACTCAAAAATTGAGAGGGAAAAGCTATTGTAAAATGAGCTGCAGCAAACCCCACAGAAGCTGGCACTTCCCTCTTGCGCATGACTTAAGATGGAGAGTTCAGAAGCAGGATGCACTGCTCTGTTTGTTGCAAGATGAGAACAGTAGGAATCCATAGTAATTGTTGTATCAAAATATTATGTTTCAGGCAGAAGTAAGAAAATTGCAGTCAGAATGTGATTCTGATTCTCACATGATCTTTGCAAAAAACCAAGCCCGTACTGCTCTGTGACCGAGCCAACACTTCCTGAACAGTAATTTATAACGAGAGCAGGCCAAAAAGGCTACCAGCATCCACCCAAAACCGGTCACTCATGCAGAACAAATGTTGCAGAAGATGAAGGTACTTTTCTACTTCTAAACACTTAAGCTCCCACTTGTAGGAAATGTCTGAAGTGTGACTCCACAGCTCACTGCTACGTGGCCTTTTCCCTCTCAAGATGTCTGTTCTCTGATGACTGCCCTCTGCTCTGCTGCACCCTCCTTCCCAATGAGCTTGACAAGGTGGTACAATCACCTCCAGTTGCTTCAGCATGACTGGTGTCATTTGTTCAGGCACTCTTACAGTTAGTGTTCTTTCAGTTTTGGCCATGAAGCTTAAATTCTGTAAAGAATTTAAGAGTTAAAACTTTCATCCAAGTGTACACAGTGAGTTTCCACTCCCTCAGATGAAATAGCCTTGTAGAATTCATTCCTTCCCTTTCTTGAGGGGCAAATGGGAAAAATATATTGCAATCTATCACATTCAGGAAAATTGCTGGAGGTGGTATTTTTCCTCAACCTTATCCCAATTACATTTTTTTTACTATTTTAAATATGATCTAGTGTGCTCATAGCAGTTTTAATGCTTAGCGTCCTCCACTATGGTCCTGAATAGAGCCTTGTATCTCCCAACTCCATTTTATGACACTGACAGCATCATATATTGGCCCAATCTTTATTTCATGTCAGACACTGAAAGCCTAACAAGAAAGTGGAGCTCAAAATAAAAAGAAAGCTTGGAGATGTAATTGTTGTTGCTAAATCAATTATTCTTTTCAATTTGCTGCATTGCTCTAATTTCATATAATTTCAGGTGTTACCGAATCACAGAATGATACGGGGTTAGAAGGGACCTCTGGAGATCATCTAGTCCCAACACACTGTCAAAGCAGGTCTACCTAGAGCAGGCTGGACAGGAACGTGTCCAGGCAGGTTTTGAATGTCTCCAGAGACGGAGATTTCACCACCTCTCTGGGCATCCTGTTCCAGTGCTCTGTCACCCTCAAACTGAAGAATTTCCTTCTCATGTTTAGATGGAACTTCTTTTGTTCAAGTTTGTGCCCATTTCCTCTTGTCCTCTTACTGGGCACTGCTGAAAAAAGGCTGGCCCCATCCTCTTGACACCCACCCTTTAAGCTTTTATAGGCATTGATCAGATCTCCCCTCAGTCTTCTCCAGACTAAAAAGACCCAAATCCCTCAGCCTTTCCTTGTAAGAGAGATGCTCCAGGCACCTAATCTTTGTTGCCCTTTGCTTTACTCTCTCCAGCAGTTCCCTGTCTTTCCTGAACTAGGGAGCCCAGAAATGGACACACTACTCCATATGGGGCCTCACCAGGGCAGAGTAGAGGGGGTAGATAACCTCCCTTGACCTGCTGGCCACACTTGTCTTGATCCACCCCAGGATGCCATTGACCTTCTTGGTCACAAGGTCACATTGCTGGCTCATGGTCATCCTGTTGTCCACCAGGACTCCCTGGTCTTTTTCCTCAGAGCTGCTCTCCAGCAAGTCAGCCCCCAACCTGTACTGGTGCATGGTGTTATTCCTCCCCAGGTGCAGCACCCTACACTTGCCCTTGTTGAATTTCGTAAGGTTCCTCTCTGCCCAACTCTCCAGCCTGTTCAGGTCTCCTTGTATGGTGGCACAGCCTTCTGGTGTGTCAGCCACCCCTCCCAGTTTTGTATCATCAGCAAGCTTGCTGAGGGTACATTCCATACGTTCATCCAGGTCATTGATGAATATATTGAAGAGGACTGGACCCAGTACTGACATCTGGGGAATCCCACTAGTTAGGACCCTCCAACTAGATTCTGATCATGACCCTCTGAGCTCTGTTTTTCAGCCAGCTTTCAATCCACCTCACTGTCCATTCATCTAACTCACAGTTCCTAAGCTTACCTATCAGGATGCTGTAGGAGACTGTGTCAGACGCCTTGCTGAAGTCAAGGTGGACAACATCCACCACCCTCCCCTCATCTATCCATCCAGTCATGCCATTGTAGAAGGCTATCAGATTGTTCAGACATAATTTTCCCTTGGTGAATCCGTGTTGACTATTTTGGATAGCTTTCTTTTCCTCCATATGCTTTGAGATGATGCCCAGAATGAGCCATTCCATCATCTTTTCAGGGATGGAGGTGAGGCTGACCAGCCTGTAGTTTCCCAGGTCCTCCTTCTTGCCCTTTTTGAAGACTAGAGTGACATTGTCCTCCCCCAGTATAAAGCCACATTGAAAACAAAACCTGTATGGACTGCTCTGCCTTTAACATGGTCATTCCATAGAGATGTGGTATTAGGCATATGAGCCCATATGCTTCTTTGAACATGAAGCAGAACTGTCATTCCCCATGCCTGAGGAAAGGAAATTGTGTCTGTGTCAGCAGGCAGAAACATAAAAAATCAGAAGTAAAATACTGCCCATTGACTACAAAAATACTTATAACTAGCCCAGATTTGATCAACCTTCTTGAGGCCTCCCAGCCAAAATACCAAAACCTGCATAAAAATAATAGACCCAAGCAATGTACCGTGTTTAATTGTGCAGTGAGGCCAAAGAATGTGCCAGAAATGGCTCAAAGGGAAGAAGCAATACCGCTCAGGATTCCCGTAACTTCACTGCTGGAGGAGCCAGGCTGGCGGTGGAGCTGGGTCTCGCTGCAATTCTGCAGTGTCTGCTGTGAGAACCCAACCCGAGCTAACAGTGGCTGATTCCCTCCTTCCTGCAGGTGCTTGCTGAGCAGCCCTCATCCTGCATTGGCGATGACACGTGGTGGCCCCTACACAGGAAATGTTTCAGCTACATCTGGGATGAGTGGGTTAAAACTGATAGCAAGTGTTGCCAAAGACATTTTCCTCTCTTAGTGGTTTTCATTTTCAACTTCTTATTTGTCTGTATCTTTCCTAAAGAACATGAAGCCCAACTGGTCAGGCAGAGCCCATTCGTTAAAGAGCTGCCAATTTTACAATCATATGTCATATTTGTGATCATTTTGAGACGGTATTTAGAAAATCCATGGAGATTCACATATCCTCCTGGAAAACATCAGTTGGTTAAATCATTCAGAGGTTTAAAAACCCACACCTTTAGCACATGGTTGTGCTGAAGGTCTGAAAACTTCTAACACTTCTGAATAAATAATGTAAGTGCAGGATTTTGCAGAAGAGTGAAAAATGAGAAATTATTAATATTCTAAAATACAGCAACACAGCACATTGAGTAACTTAAATACTTGTAATAAGGACTAGGTGCAAAAATAATACGGTTTTTATTTCTTTAGAAACAGAAGAGCTCTGTGATTATACACGGGGGAAATCAGAAAAAGCTGCTGCATGCAAATCTGCATGCTTACAGTTATTGCATGTTTAAGAAGTTACCATCTTATCAGCTGAATCACAGTGCCTGTGCCTGCCTCTAACCCATTGCAATAAAATTGAGTGAGACTAGAACCTCACTAAACCTCCCCTCATTAATCTTCTTAATCTACCTCACCTGGAGTACCGTGTGCAGGTCTGGAGCCCTCAATATAGGAAGGACATGGACCTGATGGAGCGGGTCCAGAGGAGGGCCACAAAAATGATCAAGGGGTCGGAGCACCTCTGCTACGAGGACAGGCTGAGGGAGCTGGGGTTGTTCAGCCTGGAGAAGAGGAGGCTCCAGGGAGACCTAATAGCAGCCTTCCAGTACCTGAAGGGAGCCTACAGGAAGGCTGGGGAGGGTCTGTTTACAAAGGCCTGCAGTGACAGGACAACGGGCAATGGCTTGAAACTGGAGAAGAGCAGATTTAGACTGAATATTAGGAATAGGTTCTTTACTGTTGGAGTGGTTGAACATTGGAACAGGTTACCCAGGGAGGTTGTTGAGGCCCCTTCCCTGAAGTTATTCAAGGTGAGGCTCGACGAGGCCCTGGGCAGCCTGGTCTAGTTGGGGGTGTCCCTGCTGACTGTGGGAGGAGTCGGACTAGATGGCCTTAGAGGTCCCTTCCTGGCCCGGACCATTCTATGATTCTTAAAATTCCAACAATATTTGTGACTAAATAGTATTAACCTCTGCCTGATGGTTGGACTGAGCAAGTCTTGTTGCAAAGCATTTTGCCTACTGCACGGGTGCTACTGCAGTGAATACTGGAAGCAACAGCTTCTACACACGCACGTTCACCAAAGAAGCCAGAATATGAACCACAGTTACTGAGGTTTGTACGTGCTACGCCATTTGAGTTAACACAGGCTTACTACTGATGCTGCAAAGTTCAGCATACAGTCCAGTGGGGACCTAAGGCACCAGTAAACTGGTTCTGTAGTGTCTTAAGAGGATACAGTAGAAGAGGTTGCTTTGCCCTTGTGCCTGCAGAGGTTACTGGCCACCTCACCCAGAACAAGCAGAGCAGAATGAATAATGTATTCACGTCTGAGCTGCTCCCATTTCCAGCTCTTCACATGAGCTTAACCTATTGAGAAGGGTGAATTGATGCTACTCATGAGGAGGTGGCCATGGATCTGTTGTAGCCTGATGTTCTCTCTGCTTGCGTGGGCAATACCAGCTCTATGCTGACCTTAGCTACATCCACCACCATTTTGGTTTGATTCAAGAGAACGCATCTGGCATCTCAAAGCCCCTTAGCATAGGCTGGACAAATTGTGTCAGAGCTAGGATGAGAGCTGGGAGCCTCCTGATTGCTAGCCTGGTCTTGTTCATGCCCAGACTGGGTCTATTGTGTCCAAAGGCATTGTGGCTGTAGATTAGGGAAGTTCAAAAGATGACCAAAGTAATTTTGCTGCAACCCAGGTAAGGACTTAGCTTTCCAAAAGCACTTTTTAAACCTTTGCTGTAAGTGGTTGGTTCTGCATAACATACTACTAGTACCAATATCTATGATTCAGCAATGCCATGATTCCACATACAATACAAATCTCAAGTTTTTTCCTTCCAGCAGTTACATTCTACTCTACAGTTGGAATAAGGAAGCTGATAGGCCAATGGTTCCAGTTCTGGCTGCCTAAAAGATGAAGTGCCAAGGCATAATCATTCAGGCCGATTTCTGATTTCGCTTACCTGCTTTCTAAATCTTTCACATCTGATTTTGACAGAAGACAAATGTCTTTTCCAAAGTTTAAGCCTTCTTCAAATGCAAATTGCAACTCATCAGCAGAATACATACTGCCCTCTGAGATGGGGACAAGACCATTAGCAGTCAACAGCAATGCACGCAAGTGCCAAACTATTTTAAATTCACTGTTGTATTGTCTAATTCAGAAAATAAATTGTGAAATTGAAACTGAAGATCTGATGGAGTTTGTGGTGGAGCTGATAAGTCCTTTTTTAAAAATTATACATAGGGAGCTGCAATAAATATGATACTTGTATGTGCACAGTTGATGTGCACTAGGAAAACTGAGCCCTTCATCCAGATTTGGAGATGGTCACCGCCCTTTGACACCATTGATACATCTTCATAACATCACGATTAGGAAGAGACACCACCAGCGTTTCAGATACCAATGTTTCAGTTTATTGCTTTTTATGGTACTGTAGCTAAAACTTAGAGAAGTGAGCTGCTAAGTTTCAAGCTTTGCTGCATCAATTAAAGCACTGTGAAATGCAGATAGAGCGCCCTGGCTTTTCTTTTACAAGCACTTAGCAGCTCATCCATAAAGCACGTGAAAAACAAAGGAAGTAAAATTGCGACAGCCCCCAAAGCACCTGAAAATTCATTTAATTGCCAGAAGGATTTTCCCAGCGAATGAAAATGGCACGTATAAAGTAAGATGCAAGGCAATTGATGTTGGCAGCGTTCAGCTTGCCTATGGATCTTAACCATTTTGATTTATTCTGCTGTACTACAAATTTCTATAATGCTAGCAGCTGCGTACGGGTTAAGTTCAGATTTGGCTAGTAATGATCATATCCTTACAAATGCTATAGTTCTTACTGTTGTGGGGAGCCAAATGCATCATGATCGAAGATAGCTAACGGATAATAATAATAATGGTGTAATTTAGATTGAAGTTGGGCTAACCTGCATTTTTGTGCAAGGGACTTAGTGTTGCAGAAGTGTTGCAGTATGAACTGTTCAGCAACAGTGCTCCCCCAAAAAATAACCCAACTCAAAACTGAGGAAGTTTTTGTAACAGCCAACTCAGTAATTTCTGAATCTGTGATATGTCTATTGGTTTTAGTCCATTTTAGTTTTACATGAATTTCTCTGTTTACATTAGGAGAAAATACTCAAGGCTAAACTTATTTGTAATAGCCTCTCTGTTGTATATAACTTATAGAGCCAGATTCTGCAGAAATATCAGTTAATTGAAACTGAAAGCCTCCATTATTAGAACCTGGAAAAAAAATGCAAAGTGTTTTCAACAAGTTAGTTTGCGTAATTGGATCCTATGGACAGATAATTGGAAATTCAGATATGCAGAACCAAAATCCATTCCCAGGCTCCAGATTAAAAATTTCATTGTCTTCCAGGTGTGATTGAGAGTAAAACTAAATATCCTAGATCTAAGTCTGTTCTGTAGGCTTGCATTATGATTTTTTTTTTTCTTACTGTGAATCTGCTGGTGTGCCTTCAGTCATCGGCACTCCCTCCATGTCTGTCATGAGATATCTGTGTGTGGTGTGAAGTATCTGCTTGGATCTACTGTGGACCTACAAGATCCAGAAGAAAGACTATGTGATAGTTCAGGGCTCAATACCTACTAACAGCTGTTTTCCCTGTGAAGTCCTAGGATTTGTTTTCTGGCAGTGGAACAGAAATGAAACTCAGGAGAAAATCCAACTTCTAGTCACCAACAAGTTACTAGATGCTGCATATAAAACTTGACCTTTTGCACAGTCTCAGCCAAATCAGTGGGACTACTTTCTGGTGGGCCTTAAGTGGCCTCCTGCCTTTAGAAGATGGGCACGGCAATAACAGATTCAACTTGAAAAGGAATGAAGAGTAAATAAATACATATTTTTTTTACAAGTGTAATTTGGTATTCTAGGACTGTGCTGTTACATACTGCAGTTTCTAGAAGAAATGCATGAGACTGTGCATGTATAATTCTTTATTAAGCATTTTATGAGCAGGTATGACAGACTTGATAGGAAATTAATGGCCAAATATAATTTTACAGTTACATGTATTTTTATAGTTTCCTGAAAGTTGAAGTTTGTACAGACTTGTTTTAATTACCTAATTATAAAGCAATTCATAATGCCAAACAGCTATCAGTTGGCATTATCTGTGTGTGTCAGCACTAGTTTGTTTTGCTGTGCTTTTGCTTAAGTCATGAGTCTCTTTAATTATTATACCCCACAAACCTATCGAAGGTGAAGGATACAGCTTCTGCCACAGTAGATTTTGAGATATTTTCCATACGTTACAGTGTTAAGACTCTAATCATAAGCAGTAGCCACTTCTAAAGGAATTCTGATCTAAAGAATTGGATGCCATTCTGAGAGTTTCCTTGGCAGACGTAGCACTGCCTGGCTTTCTGTGGTGCTGGTTGCCACGGCTGACTCATACACACGTGGAAGTTGCTGTACCACATTGCTTTGTGAAAAGAAGAATAAAGGATAGATAAGTCTTACTCTTTGGCCCAACTAGATAATAGAAACCTGGAGCCCTTCAGATTGCTGAAGACAACTGCCTTTTCCATACATCCCATGTACTTCATAACCCCTGTTTCTCTCAGCAGGGAGGGAGCATCACCCTACATACCAGCATTTAGCTGGCAACAAGCTTTTCCCAGGCCTTTCTTGAGGTCACATATTGCTCTGGGTCTTCACTAGAACTCTCTTCTAGCTTTCAGCTCCTCAGCTCTTTTCCCTCATGACTTACAGAAAGGAGACTCATCAAATTTGGTTCCCTGACTTAAAGGGTGATCTTTAGCTCCAGATCAAGATACCTAAGTTCAGACGTCTGCCTGTCTAAATAGGCTCAATGGAATCTCTAGAGTGGTTCTGTTTACCCTAAAAGAGACTCAATAACTTGTCCATGAAATGGCTTTTCGGTCTACATTTGGGCTGATCTTCCACTGCAGTCAGTGTGGTGACTTGCTCTCCACTGAGTTAAGGGACACACACCTCAGATGTAGCCGCCTGCACTGGTTTCTTGGCACCAAACCAAACTCCATCCTGTGGAATCAATTCAGTACTTGCTCAAAACATCCATATGGGACTGGCAGATACCACACAGGATCTAGAATTCACCCGCATACTTTCTGACCACCAGCTGAAGGCCAAGCGATACACCCTAAATGGTGAAATTTTGTGAAATAGGCATGTTTGAGCAGTTGAATTGAGCCCTTCCTTCCTTCATGTGAAAGAGGTTTCTTTTATAATTACTAAAAAAGATAACGGCCTCTTGGGTTAAGTTCGTCTTGCTCTAAAACAGATGTATGAAACCAAAAAGGTGAACATAAAAAAATCAAGGTGAGATGCAACATTTGCATTTGTGTAAGCTAATCAGTCATACAAATAGCTGTTGCATAGATTTTAATCTGTGCTCTTTAGGCTGACACAAAGAATTTTCAAATTTAATTTTTATTAAATTGCTATATTGAATAGCACTCTAGAAAATCATAGAATCATTCAGGTTGGAAGAAACCCTTGGGAGCATCGAGTCCAACCATCAGCCCTACTCTACAAATTCCTCCCCTATACCATATCCCTCAACACCACATCTAAACGACTCTTAAACACATTCAGGGATGGGGACTCAACCACCTCCCTGGGCAGCCTATTCCAGTGTCTGACCACTCTTTCTGGGAAAAATTCTTTCCTAATGTTCAGCCCAAACCTACCCTGGTGCAGCTTGAAGCCATTCCCTCTCATTCTATTGCTAATTACCTGTGAGAAGAGACCAGCACCAACCTCTCTACAATGCCCTTTCAGGTAGTTGTAGAGAGCAATGAGGTCTCCCCTCAGCCTCCTCTTCCTCAAACTAAACAGTCCCAGCTCCTTCAATCGCTCTTCATAAGATTTATTCTCCAGGCCCTTCACCAGCTTCATTGCCCTCCTCTGCACTTGCTCCAGCACCTCGACATCTCTGGTGTTGAGGTGCCCAGAACTGGACACAATACTCAAGGTGTGGCCTCACTAGTGCTGAGTACAGGGGGACAATCACCTCCCTACTTCTGCTTGTCACACTATTTCTTATACAAGCCAGGATGCGATGAAAGGGAAGGGAAGAAAAAACACACAGTATTTGCAGATAAATTAGAATGTGTCTAAGAATGTTAGAGTGCCTTCTTGTTAAGTCACTTTTTGAATTATTAGGTTTCTTTCAGAGATAAATATCTTCCTGGAATCCCACTCTATACCCTTTCAAGCATCTCAACAGAACCCATTTGCTTCAGATCCTTGTCAAGAAGTGATGTAGGCACATTAGATTTGATTTGTAGAAATCTGCATAGATACTGTTATGTGTCTAAATGAAGTAGCAGCAAGACCCAGTTCTTTGTCCTTTACCTTTTTTTTATTAATTCCCTTGGTGAAATTACAGAAAACTCCATTTATCTTTAGCCTGCTTTTCCACAGAATGCTAGTATTGATTTTAAAGTTGTTGAATCGCACTGTCATGGACCTTTACTCAGCATTGTCTCATACCCTCCTTCACTGCATCCTGTGACTGATTCCTCTAACTATGTTTTCAACTAGAAATTTGTAAATATGTGTAAGATCATACATGACCACACAAACTAAAAGCAGCAGATAATAAAGGGGTGGGTAGCCAAGGCATATCTAATTAATATAATTTGGATTGAGTTGCCACAGAATCTCATGGGAATATTAAAAACATTTGGGTTGAAGTGTTACAATTCCATTATGAAGTGAAACATCTCAAGATCAAGGTGGTTGTTTTCAGAACATCTCTTTGTACGTCCTTTGTAAAGCAGTAGCTTTACAGGGACAGACACCTTCTACTGCTTTGGGTAGGAATCACAGATTAAGTTCTATCGGTGCAAAAAGATGATGATAACTAATGCTTTTCCATGCTAAAAAAACCCACCTCTGTTACATCCCGAGGTGCATAACTAAACTAAGCCCCTGAGGCTTAACTGGGCATGCCTTGATGGAGCAAGCTGGGGAACACCAGTTCTGGGTTCAAAAACCAAAACCAAACCAAAACACAAACAAACAAAAAAACGACCCCTTCTCTGACCTGAGAATCAAATCAGCAGCAGGACCTTCACCTGCTTCACTGCCAGTCCCACTTCCACAATTAATTCAACATCAGTTTGCCCCTTTCAGTCAAATCAAACAGCTTGGGGTGGGGAAAGAGGAGGGAGGGAAGACACTTAATCAGCACCGTGATGGAAAATGGCTATCAAAAAGAAAAAAAGACCACTACCAGGGAGGTTATCTTTACACTCTGCAGAGGTAGGAATAAACTCAGAGTTTGTCTGTTTTGCATCCAGCACCCCAAAAGTTGTCCCTTTCCTTCTCACCCTCTCTCCTCCCACCCAAACTCCTGACAAGAGACAGGAATACCCATCTGGGCAGCCAGGTTGAAGGCATCCCCCACTCCATAAACCAAACCACTTTGCATTATCACAGTGCAATCAGTGCAGTCTCTAGAAGGTGCCTAATTTGTTGCCACACATTTAAAATATGTTTATAAACCCTGGGTCATAAAACTTCTCACTTTGCATGATCAAAGTTCAGTTAGTGATTTTTGTAAACACTGGAATAATTAAAAGGCTGATTTCCAAGCTAACCCTTGTTATGAGGCACAGTGGCATTTTAAGCAAATGCAAGAAAAATTAAGTGTAGCTTAGTTTCTCACATTGCCACTCACCTTTATTTTCCTCTCTCAATATGATTCATAAATATTAATGAATTCCTATTAAAATGTAACTTCTACAAATGTGAAGATTTAATTTGACTGAAGAAAGATTATAATCAGTGTTATTGTGAGCACTTAATGTGATAGAAAGATGGACAGTAGAAGGTTTCTGAACAAGTTTTGCAGTACATAAATGTACTCCCTTGTCTTAGTAAGTAGCTTGTTAGCTTTTCTAGAACACAACCTTGCAACTCCCAGTATCAGAAGGGAAATGGCTTGGCCTGACAAATGGTACTTTTTCCAAGGGAAAGGATGTAAAAGCCAATGGTTAGAATCATAGAAACACAAAGTTGGAAAGGACTTACAAGATCATCTAGTCCAATCGTCCTCCTGTCACCAATACTACAAGTAACACACTAAGCTACTAAATCATGTCTCGTAGCACCTCGTCCAGATGTTTCTTGAACACTGCCAGGGATGGTGACTTCAGCACCTCCAGTGCCTGACCACTCTTTGGGAGAAAAAGTTTTTCCTGACATCTAAGTCTCCCCTGGCGCAACTTGTGGCCATTCCCTTGAGTCCTGTCATTAGTTATCCGGGAGAAGAGGCCGACCCCCTGCTCTTCACAACCTCCCTTGTTGTAGAGCCTCCTCTTCTGCAGACTAAACAATCCCAGCTCCCTCAGCCATTCCTCATAAGACTTGTGCTTCAGACCCCTCACCAGTTTTGTTGCCCTTCTCTGGACACGTTCCAGGGCCTCGATGTCTTTCTTGTAGTGAGGGGCCCAAAACTGAACACAGTACTCAAAGTGCAGCCTCACCAGAGCTGAGCACAGGGGGATGATCACCTCTCTGCTCCTGCTGGCTACACTATTCCTCTGGTGGAATAGTGCAGGCCAGGATGCCATTGGCCTTCTTGGCCATCTGGGCACACTGTCGGTTCATGTCCAACCAGGCATCGACCAATGCTCCCAGGTCCTTTTCCTCTTAGAATCATAGAAGCATTCAGGTTGGAAGAGACCCTTGGGGTCATCAAGTCCAACCATCAGCCTTACTCTACAAAGTCCTCCCCTACACCATATGTCCTAACACCACATCTAAACGACTCTTCACAGTCTTCTAGCCGCTCTGCCCCAAGCCTGTTGCATGGGGTTATTGTGGCCAAAGTGCAGGACCCAGCACTTGGCCTTGTTGAACTTCATCCCATTCGCCTCAGCCCAGCAATCCAGCCTGTCCAGATCCCTCTGAAGGGCGATCTCCGAAGGAGATTAGGTGGACAAGCATGACCTGCCTTTCATGAACCTGTGCTGGCTGGGCCTGACCCCCTGGATGCCATGCACGTGCCATGTGAATTCACCCAAGATGATTTGCTCCAGAACTTTCCCTGGTACCGAGGTCAGGCTGATAGGCCTATAGTTCCCTGGATCCTCCTTATGGCCCTTCTTATAGATGGGAGTCACATCAGCAAGCCTCTAATCCTCTGGGACCTCCAGTTAGTTGCCTTTTCTTCAAGAGATTTTAAAAAATAAATAAAAATTGTATTCTAGGCAGGTTCAATCAAATGTAGTGGCCTAAAAATCCAATGAGTTTAGTCAGCTTTAGTTCTGTGCCTTTGATTTATTTTGCTTTTTTTCTGTCCACTTTCCCAAAATCAGCCTGTGACAACCAGCTGAACAGGTGCTCACATCACACCAGACAGCACCTTGTGTGTACAGCACTCACCTGGACACTGCCCAGACCGCTGGCCGAAGGAAAAATCCAAGGTGTGCTCTCTACCAAAATTGTGATAGCAAAGCAAAAGGAAGTACCACGATTTGGTCCCGTCAGTGCAATTTCAAGAAGTATTTAACATGCAGCAATGGAGAACAGCTAAGTAAGCATTTCCGTGGTGGAAATACCTCCTCAGCAAGACACTCAACAAACAAAGCGTTCATAAGCAGATGCAATGTTACGCCTAATGTTTTTCAGAGGAATATATTAGGAGTCCCTATGAGAGCAGAAGCATCACAACACTCCATGACTAGAAATGTACCTGGAAAGCTCTAGGAGAGTCATTGTTTGTTTTGTCCCTCCACCATATTACAAAAAGGTCAGGAAAATCACATCCACAGCTTAGAGAGCACTAATCCTGCTGTCACCACTGTTGCTTTTCCCCCTGCCTTAGTTACTGTCACTACTACCAGTAAAGACATTATGCCCCATCAGAAGAACAGTTCTAAAAAGGAATTTAAAGTTTGTAAAACGTAAAGAGTTTTTGTTGGTTTCAGCTTCAGAAAAAAGAAAAGAAATGGAAAAAAAAGCAGCACCAGGATACCAAAGCAACACACAGACAACAGATGAGAACACACAAGACTGGAGGTACTGCTTCTTCAGCGGGAAGAAAAATACTCCTCCAGCTCCCAGGCCGTGCAACATCACACTGCTAAAGACCTCAGGTAGAAAAAAACCTGTCAATAATTATCATAGTTTGCAAATCACTTTCAGCAGTAATTACCTCAGAATTTAAGAAATACCGTGTATCCTCTTTTTGGACTTTGGTACAATTGATAGAAGGCAAAGCAGCACAGCTCTAGGGCAACACTGATTTGGGGCCATTTTGGCCACGTCCTTTAAGTTCTGTGACCCTAGGAAAGTAGATCTGTAAACAGGTTGCCCAGACTATTGGACAAGGCAGTTTCAAGGAGGGTTTCATTTGAATTAGTTCCAATTTAGTTCCACAGACAGCAAGGCTGAAGCCTATCAGGAGCGCTCCTGAAGTATGCCTTAGAGTTTAATTTCATACAAAAGAATTTCAATCAACCATTCAGAGAGGTCTGCAATACAAACTAAAGCAGGGTAAGTTGGGGTGATGGAGAATGGTGCTTCGAAAGCCACCTTCTGATCCAAACTGGCTGACTTTGGCACACTTACTTACAGCCATATTTTTACTGATTGTACTGGAAAGTGATGCCTTTTCTTTATCCAGAGTTCGCAAGTTGGAACGTCTGCACCTTGACCCCACAGGAGATACACGTTAGTTCAAGTCTTCTGGTCTCGTCAGCCCAGAAACAGCACATTGCAATGCAAAGATGAGTGTTGTGCATGGTGTGAACTTCTCAAACATGAGCTGGATGGAGGATCTTCAATGTTTCTCCCAGTGCCAGTCCCAGGGAGTCACTTTTTTTTTTTCTATCAGTGACAGAAAACAGCTGGAGAACTAAATCACCTTTGGTTCATGATCATTTGCATTGGGTTTGAGTGTTATTAACAGGAACTTGAATTAACATGAATTTAGGGCCCAAGATATTAAAGAATACTGGAGAAAAATGCCCCAAGCCTAGGGGTGGTTGTTTTGTTTTTTAAATTGCACTTCCCTGTTGCCACAAACTCAAAAAAATTGATCCAAGCGTGAAAGGAGTTTTTAATGAGCGTGATTCATGCAATATTGCAGAACAATACATCATTCAGGTTTATAATTAGCTTTATATATGTAACAAGGAAGAGGAAAAACCTCAGAGAACAGTTCAAAGAAAAAGAACTTTCCACTGTTGAAAAATTTCTGTGCAACAAAATGTCAAAAGATTGCGGATACCTAACAGAAGAAATCAATCTCTTACAGTCTCAAGTACTGGAAGCGAGAAGGCAGCTCAACAGAGTCCTTTTTATAAAGTAAGGTCATTCAGCCTGGGGGAGGGGCAGGGGACATAGAGAAAAAATGGTTTGAATTGTTTTATAGCTTGCCGGAAAACAAGAAAAAAATTGAGCACAGGTATGTGAGAAACTAGGCATAGATTAATTTTCACAGTATAGTTCTCATTATTCTGAAAATAGATGTCTGAGCACAGTAATTTCTAAATAGGTGAGTAAAAGCAGACTTGTCCTCTGCATAGCAGCTGTGCCGATTCCCTCATTATTTCTGTTAAATCATGATGATCTGACAAGGCTGATTTGTACTTAGATTTAACAACAGTAGTAGCAAACTGATAAAGCTTAAGAGTAAAGCAGCTTATTAGCACCAGCAGCTTAGCCAGCAAACATCATAAAAAGTATTTAAATCAGAAATTGAATCTCCGCCCCTTGTATCTTCTGCTGTTGCCAGCTAAAAGGCAAGATACTGATGAATCAATCGCATCAATCACCGACTCCGCTAAAGCTGACAAGCAGCAGCAGCACAGACTTGACACAGAATCTGTCAATACTGAGTACGTCAGCCCTATCACCTACACCATGCGTGATTTTGTTAAGAGGTAACAGAGAGCTTGGTATCAAACTTGAACACATGAACATACACCACGTCTCAGAACATTTTACCAAGTATCTGAAGCCCCAACAACTGCCAGACTCTTCCCCCCTCTATTTAAAGAAAGGTGCAAATTAAGTAACAGCAAGCTCAGAAAGAATAGAGATAGAAGACATAGTGGGATATCTGATGTACTCAGAGATGATGCTATGGAGAAAAAAAACCACGCAGCACAGAGGATGAGCATCACTTCTTGGCAGAGAGCAAACAAGGACACGACCAAGCTTTTCCCGGTACAAGGCAGGCTGGTAACGCTATGTGCCTCAGCAGCCCAAGTTTACCCAGACATCGATTTCTTCCACTTCACCTGCTCAAAAGCTCTGCTGCGCCCCTGTAGCAGAGCAGCAATCTGTACCACATTTTATTCGGTATTACAGCTGTGCCTGAAGGCGCACACTTGGGCATGGAAACACCAGAGATTGCTTCGAGGCGATACAGGATATTGCTTGGGCCATCCTGAACACAGAGAGGGCAAATGCTCAGGAACAACCTTTATTTTAGCACCTGAAAAACAGAGCAGGTTTTTTGGTTGGTTTGTTGTTTGGTTTGTTTGTGGGTTTTAGGTTTTGTTTGTTTGTTTTGGTGGAGGGTTTTTTTGGGGGTTTTTTTTTTTTCTTTTTACATAAGATACATAGCCTGTAAAAAATACCAAGTTTCAAACTACATGCTTACGAAATAAGCTAAATAAGGTAGGAGGAGTTTGCTGTTTGATTCAGTACATGAAAAAAACCTCCAAGAGGTGGAGATTAGCTGCATTTCAAAGTGAAATTGTTAGCTAGTGTCCCTCCCAGAGCAGAGGAAGGCAAGCACAGCTTAAGCTTGCTTCTCCAAAGCAACAACTTCAAGATGAGAGAAACCTGAAACAGTACTGCGTATTTTATCTGCCATTTATCAATTGCACTAAATATTGACAACACACAAGGTGTGAAATACTGGAATCTCAAATGTCCATGTGGAAGCAGCTTTTCAAA
>VXBJ01002087.1:225433-254478 GCA_013400055.1 Nycticryphes semicollaris | reverse complement strand
TTAAGAATGTAGAGCCAGGTCCAGTTTCTAAGCATTAAGTGAGCAGTATTCTAATAAAGCAGATTTAGGTGAATTTCAGATATATATATATATTTATATATATAGACAGATCTACCAATTGTAAACTATGGTTTTAAAGGGGGTAGATGGGATGGAAAAACCTTTATGCTATACTTACATATTCACAAAGCAGAACATTACTTTAACGTTTAAAATACTTTTTCATTCATATGATCTTTGCCCAACTAATTTCTACTTTGGACCCCACCAGAATTACACATTACTCATTTCAGTCTAGAACAATGTGAATAAGATGTATTCTTCAGTGTAAAAAAAGGCACCCCGCCCTCCCCACCCTCTCCCCAAAAACTAATCATCTGTTAGGTTTACAATGATGTGGAAACTACCAATGAAACAAGTGGATGATAAAAAAAAGCATTTTAATTCCCATATAACTGTAGTTCAAACTTATCTCAGCTTCCATCAGCAAAAACAACGTCTTAACATTATGTTACTGTTCTACTGATGTAAAGGACAACAGTAAAGCTTGTCTCTTTAAATACATACCAACTTTGATCAGATGGAGCACCATTAAGATTCTGTCCGTCAAAGCATAGTTCAAAGTTATCCACACAACTAGCATAATTTAGTTACCTGATATAAAATAGGAAAAAAATATACTCATTTTAAAATTAAACAAAGCTGGAAAATATGGTGACCCTCATTTGCTTTTTATACAGTACTGTCACTCTGGCCTAGCTATGTGTCAAGATAAATGCTCTGCATATTTACTTGTTGTGACATAATAGCACATCAGATGTATTGTTCCAATGATTGCCTGAATTCATTAACCTTAGGCTGGAGAACACCGAGGAGTTTAAGATGAAGGTGTAATGCCCCCCCTCTCCCCCCCATAAAAGAGGTCTGAAATCATTGGTACAATATTACAAGCTTAGAAAAAAAAATCCACACGGCTACAAAAATTCAAGTTTCAATGCCTCCTCGAAAATTTGAAAGAGTGTAGGGAGCATATCATCCTGAAAGTACACAACTCGGAGAGCATTATTCTGCTTTGGACTTTCTGTTTCTCTTTAAAAAAAAAAAAATCCAGCAAAATTAAGTCAACAAGTTAAATGTAATTGGTTTATATTAAAAACTATCAACAATCCATTAAGTACAAAAGAATAAAAAATAGTTGGTGTTCATTTTAATGATGAACGATGGGCACAACAGCCTAGTGTCCAATTCATAAACTAGCCAAAACCTGGACAAGTAATTAATTCATCAACAAAAAAAGTCATTTAGTATGACACTTTCTCCATTCCTTGTATTTTCGTTCTGTGGGACTGAGGTATACACCAGGGAAGTCAAAAAGTTTGAGAAGGGGGGCCTCAGGGGAGGGAGGAAACATTATTACGACAGACACCTCTTAGCATGACTATCTCTTTTGACTAAGCGGCAGAAGAGTTACCCATGCTCTGATCAGTCTATTTCCATTATTGATCATTTCTTCTGCAAGATCATTATGGAATTGATGAATCGGTAACAACCTTCTTGTAAATTCAAAACTGTGAAGAAACAGACACTAAATTAATGCCATTATTAACTTCTCCAGTGCCTACCACCTGTGAGCATAGTGCCAAAAGTTTTAAACCCAAATTTCAATAGTGTTGGCATTATCTGTGATGCATATTTAAATGATTGGCTTTCACTTATCAGAGTAAGAGAGAGGTAAGATTTGTATGGCAAAGACATGCTTGTGGAAACAACAGTCACTAGCCCAAATGAGCTTCGTGGTTCATTGACAAAGTACGAGTGGATTTGGGAAAAGCTGTCTTTGTATTTCCATACCAAGTTGCAATTTTCTTCATTCATGTTAACAGATACATGAATGTTTAACATAAGTACAGTTACTACTATGTCTGAATAGGACCCAAGTAGCTATATCCTATAAATAATAAAAAATACATTTTTTTTTTGATAACTGACTGTAGATGTGAGGGCTCTGTATAATTCAACCAAATGGTTGTATGCTGTACAGTCCTGTGCAAATATCATAAAAAAATTAATAATCCTTTTTTGCTATAAGGCTTTGACCCCTACATTTTTCACAGCAACGTAACTACCATCCAGCCTGTACCATATTTCACAAGCCTTCAGTCCAAAAATTCAAACAGTCAATCCAATATAGCGTCCATTGCAGCACCCTGAAGTCATATGCTGTCAGTCATCTAAAGGCATACAAACTTCCCCGGATTCATCCCACCGCGACTGGTCATTCTGCTCTTCTACATCGTCACCAAGCTCCTCATCACCTTCTCCCACTTCATTTTCCTCATATTCTTCATCCCTAGGGAAATCTGTGTCCTGCACCTGGTCTGCTCCCTCTTGCCCTCCAGGTTGAGATTTATCCGCACAGTCTACGCAAACTCCGTAACGTCGTGATCCGTGTCTTATTCCAACACTGGCTGCTAGCATGAAAATCTTCTTACACACCATACATTTATACTTTTTATCCTTTTTATGCACCTATGGAAGAGAAATGTTAACAGCTGAAAACACGCATATCAGGCTGCATTTGCACATATTACTAGAAAACTATTGATAATAACAATTAATAATACAAAACCCTCTTTGTTTTTTTTTTTTTAACCCTTCCAAAAGGTACCTCAACACCGTATGGAGGAAGAGAAGTACTACTAGAGATGTATTGTTGACTACATGAGCTCTTGTCCACAACCAAACTACCTGCTTTCTGTTCAGCAGGCAGCTGAATAGAAGCAGGTGTTTGTTTGATGGCTACTCACTGGACAGAGCAAGACTATGAAAGGCAACGAGAAGAGTATAAGCAACTTATGCTGCACACAGGATCACACCTCATTTAGAAAATTGCCTTTACAACATTAAGTCCTGGAAACCTTAAGAACAAGCAGGAGTTATAAAACTCTGTGTGAATTCAAAGAGCAAGATCCTTCTGCCGCAACACCTCCCTCCTGACACAGTCACAGCCAACATCAGCCATCCCCTGGTTAATTTTTTTGTCCTGTCTGTAAAATTAGGAGCCTGCTGTTGACTAACTTGACTAAACATGAATTTTTATATTGGGAGTACAGTAGTTGTTCAAGTAAGTGAATTCAGCAACCATGTGTTGCAGTTGTCATCTTGGAAAAAAAAATTACACTGAAGACTTTTTTCTTCTATCTGGTGCCCCTGCAACAGGTTACAACTACGTGCTTAAACATCTCATTTGAGGTCACATTGAAAAAGTTGCCATTTTAGATAAAACAGAAATTGCCACACAGATGAAGGGAAAAAATACGTGGTCAAGATACAATTCCCACTGTATAACACATACAAGATTCAGTCCCACTGGATAATCTCTACAGCTGATACTAACATGGTTTTTCCTCACCCTCTGGACTTGTTATGATAATGTTTCACAAAACAGAATGTGAGCTTTTTGTTGAAAGAGGGCGGGGAGGGGTGGGAAGGGAAGAGAAGGGAAAGAAAAGGTTCTGATTTGACCAGGAAAATCACACTTCAGTTAAATACAGGCCTGGGCTACGCTCACCCTATAGCTATTTTCACGCTGGCTGACTTCATCCTTTCAGCTACACAACCTGGTCAGATACTGCAGGACAGAAGCCCGGAGCCCCACTCCACTCTTCCCAAGCAGACTAACTACCACCCACTGTCGCTCTCTTCTCTAGTGAGCCTCAAAGGAAGGAGTAGCTGCTGGGACACGTTACGCGGTATCACCACCAGTAACTTGATAATACTCTAACCTCCTCTGCCCAGCCACAGAGCTGCCCCACACCATCACCTGCTCCATCGCTGCAGTCACCTACGTACACTACAGAACAAAACGCCCTTCAGACTCACTAACATCGTTGTTACTCCTGTCCCTTCAGAAATCTAACCTTTCACCAGGTGCTACAGGAGGAGGAAGAAAGGCAGCGGGGGCAGGGTGGAAAGATGTGTATCATGTGGAACACAACAAAGATGCTGCTTCTAAAATCTACCTAGGAGCTCCTTTCCTACCTGTGAAGCATTTTAAGGAATACTTAAAATTACTATAGTGGTCTTATAGATATATTCAATAATTATATCCTGATAAGACTCTGGTTATTATTTACTGGCTAACAGAAAGTCCACTTCATGATAGCACAAGCTAGAAAAGAAGTTAGAAAGACTTACACCCAAAGCTTTTTTTGCAACTGCATTAAAACTTAGAAGCTCACAACCACATTTTCTGAAAGAATCATAAAAGCACACTCATACACGTACGTACATACACACACAGGCATTTGAGGTTACCTACCAAGGAATGTCTCTTTACATGTTCTCTTCGAGTAAACAGCTTCCCACAGATGTCACAACTGAAAGATCTCACGCCTGTGTGAATGAGCAAGTGTCTCTTTAGTGTTCTTCTGTATTTGGCTACATAATTACAGTGTGGACACTTCAACTTGTTCATGATTAACGCAGTGGAATCGCCTACAAGAAAAGAAGCCATCAGGAGGAAAGATGATGAAACACAAAAAAACTATTTCAGTATGTTCTGCTTGGTGCATAAAAATAAACAGGTGCCAACACAATAAAGCACCCACATGACTTTTCATCAGCCAGATCAGGACAATGCCTGCCTGCAGAAACTACATGGACTGGTAGGTTCTGCAACCAAGGAACTTCTACCACAAAAGTATAGATTGATTCTTTGAAAAGAAGTCGTATTTCATGAGTTGAAGTAAGTTATTTACAAGCTAGAAGCATTAAATTTTCTAGAGGTCACCTATACCAGAAAACAGTTTCCTCTGGATTAGAAACCCTCTAGCTCTGCAGCATTTAGACAGTTAGAATCTTCTCTCCCAGTACTCTATTTAGAACTACATGCAGGAACTGCCACCAAGATCTCACTCTACAAATAAATAGAAAGTGTAATTAAGCAAGAACTAATAGTGAGGAAACGAGTAAGACAGTAAGAGTTGGCATAATTCTGAAATAGCTAAAAAGGGAACTTACTGGTTCAGTTCTTAGCTATTCTCTACCCAAAGGCTATTTTGGTCTATCAATAGGAAAAAAATAAAGCAAGCAGAAAAAACTCCTGGAAGTAGCAATATCCCACTTCTTTCGTATGATGGAAGGGCTATTTACATATCCTTGGTCCAAGGATAACACAGCTTGGTCAAAGGATATATGCAAAGCAGGCTTATTACAGCTGCCCATTACTGTGTGAAAAACTGAAAAGCACAGAATGCTGTGAGGGCTATGAAGAAGGTCACACAGGAACACAAGGGTTATTTTGAGAATAGGGTAGTGACGCAACTAACTACAGGTGAGAATTTACGAAGATGATTATGACCATCCAGAAGCATCCAAAAAGCACTGGCTAAGGCTACATCATTACACGTGTAAGAGCTTTTCATGTTCACGCTGGCAGGATGAAAACAAAAATAATTATGTGTTTTGTGTATGGGCCTGCGTGCCTAAATCTAAAGATGCCTCCTGCTCCTAATTTCAAAATCCATCATAACACAGAAGCTAAATTTTGCTAATGTTCAAATTTGCCTTGGTATATTGGAGCACTCATGCAAGCTGCACATGTCACATAACAGCTTACTTCATGCAAAGAAATGAAGAAAAATAAGTTCAAAAAGGTTTTAAATGGCAGTCTTATACGTATCAACAAGGGATGACAGACAGGCAGACATCTGGGCTGTAAGATATACAGGAAGTTAATGGTTTAAGAACAGGTAGACCTCCTAAGACCAGAGGTTCTAATCCCTTGCTTGCTAGTAAATTTCACCTTCTGATGATCCAATTTCTTCCACCATAAACCTCAAAATACCTAAACCATAAAACATATCCCACTAATAGCTCAGAGTTACAGAGAAGAGGTAGGCATTATTATCCAGGCCTGATGATCCTCTTTTTATTGAAGACTTTATGCATTTTAAGGATCTAGCAATAACTATTTTAGATGTGGTGGGAATTTTGGTATGCTTTCAGACAGAAAAATAATTACAAATAATTGCTTCCTTGAACTATTAAGAAAGGCATGTAAGTTGTAACTTGTGGAAGAGTAGCTTATAAAACACAGGTTTGACTAAAGAGCACTTTAGTTATGGCTGCAGTAAGTTCAAAACATTTATTGCCACGAAGTTTTACTTTTAATAGTGAGAAGTATGCTCCCAGATCTACTTTTAAATTATATTTAACATTATATCCTCATCATTCAAGTGTTCAATTTCAAAGCCCACTTATCCAGAGATTGCTAAGTTTCCCCCTCCCTCATTAGGTCATCAAAGAGCTCAGTTATCTTCATATTTGAGCACAATACGAGAGCTGATATCAATCATGTTCTGGTTTTACTTTTCCATATATTTTAATTCTTTTTTCCTCCCTCCAACAAAGTACTCCTATGTACACTAACCAGAAAGTCAAATGATATGAAGAAGATGTAAACACCAAAGCTCTAAACAAACGTATCAAATATTACCAGCAGTGACACCGAAGACAAAGAACCCCTACCAGAGGTATAAAAACAACCTCCTCTCCATCAGATATACTTGCCATTTTCCCAAGCTTCTTTCGGCCAAGATTCTGGCAACAGTCCGTACTTAAAGTCACTTGAAGTACCCGGCAGCAGTCCATACTTGAAGTCACTTGAAGTACCTATTACAGACACGATCTTACTTTAGCTTCCTGGGTTCTAATCAGTCACATGGTTTAATAAAATATATATCCTTTCTGAACTGTGAACTATAATCTTCCCCACCACCACCACAATCTTCAGTACTGAAATGAAGAAATAACTGCATTCCTAATTTCATTGAAATTAGACCTTTGAACTACACTTCCCGGCACCATTTCTGCTCGCCATGCTGAGAAAATTTCAAAGCCTTTTTCATGCTAGAGGAACTTTTATGGTAAGGATATTTATTCCCTTGCTATTGTCATGGCAGGGATAAAAAGTTTTCCATCACATTCTCTTAACAACTGCTTTGTGCAGTTACTTCAACTTGTCTGCCACAGGCAATCTAGTTGGTACAAAAGCAAACATTTTCTACTGGAGGTGAGATTTTCTTTACTGCTGTGAAATATTTCACTCGTATATGAAGTGCTTTAAATACCTTTATTTATATGTAGTATCCTACAGCTATGTCTAAATTCGTTTTTGAATAATCATCTCCATTACATATAAACCGCATCAATTCAAGAGACCATAATTACTTGTAATATACCAGCTTAAAAGACTGGTTTGCATATTTACATCTGGTCTTTAGACAAGCTCTTTGTGCAGTCTGCATGTCTTTGTAGCTTCCCCCCCCCTCTTTAAAATAACAAAATCATTCAAAAGTGAGCAGTGTCTTAAAAAAAAAAAATAAAGCCTTGCTTGCTTACTTCTATACTTTTTTGTAACAAGTAAGAATTGTAGGTGGGAATATGGAATCACCAGGACACGCTACAAAGAAGTAAAAATAGCACACAGAAACGATGCACCAGGCATTTGACAACATCATATTTGTAGGGCAGACTCTTCTGGCAAGATTGCAACACCAATCTTCCCCCCAGTCCCCAAGACAGGAGTTTGCTGGAAAACATGAACTCATAAATCCATTACTTTCCTCACAGGCACACAGCTGTTAAGTAAACAAACCACTGTGCAAATTGGCAGATTTCCTTGTATTTGTCTGGATGCTGCTCGGGTCCTCACACTGGATTCCCAAGGTCTCTGTTGAGAAAAGTCTTGAGAAGGGCTTCATAGCAAATAGATACCTTTTTACTTTCAAGCCTAAAACTATACATTTTAATAGTCCAAAGATTTTTTCCTTTGCCTTCATACTACTCATTCTAAGGATTTTTCCAGGAGAGGAAATTTTCTTAGTGTAAGCTACAATTTCACACAGCTAGTAACAAGCTGCATGTTGAAACACTCACAACTTTCTGTTTTACTGGAAAAAAAGTAAGGATTACAAATCCTCACAGCATTAGACATATACGTAGTTTCATTTACTTCAATAGGAAAAAAATGAATATATTCATTTACAATATACTAATTCAATATATTATATAGCTTATAATTCTATCCTATCTGTTAGGCAATGGCAAATGATAAGCAAAGCTGAATTGCAACTCATCCACCCAGCTATTTTGTTAAAGACAGACAGAAAGGGAGGGACGGGGAAGGGAATAAATCTCCTTCTCCTTTAATGAAAAGAAGTAGTGAGGAAAATGTACTTTTTTTTAATTACTGACTCTAATAGCTGCTGTTATGTCCAAAAGAGGCAAGAACTCAAACTAATTTGGAACTATGGACTCCAGCAATGGCATCTCACAACTGCTCAAGGAATAGAGCACAGATTCCTATAGGCATTCCAACTACACATTCCTGTGAGGTGAGCAGTAAAACTTCCTTCTGTAATACACGAGAAAGGATTAGTAAGGAAACAGTGTTGTATAGCTCTGGGCAAGAGCAAAAATGACTTGGCCTCAAGCCTAAAAACCTCCAAACTAAAGGAGGATTCAGAGAAAAAAACAAAAAACAAACCCAAACAAAGCACAAGGTTTATAATCCATTTAAAACATTAGACCTTTTCTTTACATTTTTTTCCCCTTCTAACAGAACTCTCTAGGTCACCAGTGGAAGGTCAGTCATGAAAATATTTTAAACACATTTTTCCCCCCGTTATGGGAGGAATAGCTGTAAGATCTACAGACTCAGCCTTTACTGCTCACAGATGTGACATATATTCTGTGTATAGGCAATGTTGCATAGCTTCCTTCATAATAAGCGCACAAAGACAGACCCTAAGTAAGAGCTGTACCAAGCTGAGCAGATTTATAACACTGTCACTTGGACAGTTCTTCTGGTTTGAAGATAACACAAATTGAATTTCATTAGGAACACTGATGCTCACAGCTGGTAGTGAAGTTTGAGGGAAGCTGGCAGCTCAAATCCCTCCATAGATCTAGATGTAAGCAAAAAACTTGGCGTAAAGCATGACAGACTTAAGAGAGTCTTGTGTAGATAATAGCTACTATGTCTTTCTACTTCCAATTTAAAGAGAGGACCTGCTATAACATGAAAGAACACTGGCATAGATACCACAAGAGATAAGATGCTGCTGCAGACACTTCAGTCTCTGCACACAGGACTAAGTAGATCATAATTAAACCTAATGCTTATTCTTAGAATAATTCATTGACCTAGAAAATCTGCTTTCTAGACTAAGTGTACATATAATGTGTTGAAAACAAAGCAACAAAAAAAGTCACTTTTAATGACTAACAGCTCATCTATACAGGAAAGACATGAATTACATATAGACTGGGAACTGGGAAGTGCAATACCCAGCCTCTACTAATTTTCCCAGGTGGGCATATAGATAAGCTTCTGACTGCAGCTGAGTAAAACATAAGACGTGACAGACCTCTGTGACTTGTAACAACAGCCTCCATTCTTCCTCCCATCCAGGCAACTGCCTCCTGAAACCTGCTTGCAGTCATCATCTAACCTGTTCCTGTCAACTTAAACCCACGTGATTTTAAGAGGAGACTGAAAGCAACTACATATACAGTTGTACTGGTAGACTAGGGTTGGGGTGCAAAGGGGAAAATACAGGCAACAGAAAAAAAGAGAAGGTAATTACAAACAATAATGTACCAGTTCATCTGACCACAACTCTCCTCTGATCTTGGATGCTTTCTTAGAGTTTAGTTGATTTCTAAAAGAGATGCAAGTTAATAATTCAAACGTCATTTAGCCTCCAACATCTACCCATTCTTCTGCTCTTATGGAGATTTATCAGCAACCCAATCTTAAAAATAACCAAACACACACACAAAGAACCCCCAAATAATAAAAATAGAAGATGATAATGCAAAAAACCTGATTAACTATCAGCACTAAAATTATCAAGATATCAATTTGAGAATACAGCCCAAAATACAATTAAGTGGTTGTGGAAGCTTTACACAACAAAAGTGTTATGGAAGGATTTTATGTTCTGTGGTGTTTCTTCCCAGGAAAAAGGATAACGACAAGTCAGACACACTGATTTTCAGTTTTGAAGGCAAGAAGTAGGGGAATGTCACCAGAAAGAGAGGACACATCTGAGAGGAAACATCCTTGGTTTGACAAGTTTTGCTCTTTTTCTGTAACCAGGAACATACTGACTTTTTGGTAAGAAAAGGAGACATCACTGAGGAGGGAATGATCAAGGAGATTAATGAGAAGACCAACAACAGAAGCCATTGAACAGGTCACATAGAAAGGGATACGGATGAAGGGGAAGATACAAAACTTTGCATTAGATACAGTTGTCTGTAATGAACTTGACTTCTGTTTTCTTTATACGTATTAGCACTAAAAACAGTGCCAAAAGAAGAGAAAAAGGAATACTGGGTTTTTTTTTTTCCACCAGGTTTTCTGACACTGACTGACATTCTGATTCTGACATTCAGATCAATTAAAAAGACAGAAAGCAGACAGGGTAAGTCATTAGACCATGGCTTTCAAGGATTGTAAAGAGAGCAGTTGTAATTTACTGATACAATCTGGATTGCTCATAGAGAGCTGGATTTGTTGCTTATGTTAGGTAATGTGATAGAAAAAAACAGCACTGCCAAGATTGACATACTGGGAAAGAAAATACATTGTACTCCATTTGTTCCCAGAGTATTACTCACATCTTTAACCTTGCTTCTGAAAAGGGGTTGAGGCATATTACATCTCAATTGCCTTTTGCAACAGAAGGCTCAGACAATCTCAAGACATTCTGCCAATGCAATCTTACTTATACGCTATGTACTACTCCAACTGCTCTTATTTTTTTACTATTTTTCATTCATGAAAAAATAAATAAATAATGGTTTAGTGCCTTGACTATGGAGGCAAAGCTATCACCAACTAACCCTGCCAGACAGCCAACAATTGATGCCAAATATATTAGCCACTTGCTCTTTCAGCTTGCTTATCATGTATTCCCTGAAAAACTCCTGAGAAATGGGTGCCATAGACCTTAGAAAGTTATTTTGCTCATCTCTCCCCACAAAGGCTACATCACTGAAACACAATATAATACAAGCAGTCCTCATCCAGACCATTTATTTGTGGAGGACTTACTGTTCTCAAGGACTTTCACAGATTCAAACAAAAAACTTAGGTCTGAAGGGACCTCTGAAGGTCACCTAGTTCAACCTCCTACTCACAGCAGGGCTAACTTCAAAGCTGTCCTGTACGTTGCTTTGGACTTGCCAAGTTTTAAGTATCTACAAAGATGGGAGATTTCATAAACCCTGCAAGCAATCTGTTCCAACACAACCGCTCTCATGGTCAACAGTTTTCTTCATATACAACTGGAATTTCCTTAGCTGCAACTTGGGACAAACTGACTCTTGCCCTTTCACTATGAATCTCTGAAAAGCATCTGGGTTCATTTTCTCTATAATCCCCTTCAGGTGGTAGAAGATGGCAGGTAGATCCCTCAGCCTTCTCCATACTCAATAAATTGAGTTTCTCAGCCTCTCCTTGAACAACACGTTGTTCTCCATCCCACTAAGCACCTTAGTGCCCCTCCACTGGACTCCCTCCAGCTTGCCAGCATCCTTCTTGTACTGGGCTACCCTAAGCCTGGTACAGGATTTCAAATGGAATCTTGCCATTACTGAGTACAGGGGTCTTATTATTATTTCCCTTAGCCTGCTGGTTATGTTCTTGCTAATACCACCACTATGATGCTAGCCTTCATTGCGCCTAAAATGCACTGCTGACTTATGTTCAGCTTGTTGTCCACAAGGACCCTCTGGTCCTCTGTTTACTGAACAGTCACTCAGTGCTCTGCTTGTATTGATGCCCAGGGTTGTTACTTTCAGAAGCAGGACCTGACAGCACCTTGAGGGTTTTTGTTGGCCAACTCCTATGGATTGTTGAGGTCCATCTGAGTAACAGGGCAGCCTTGCCCTCTAGCATATCAATCATTCCCACCAGCAGTTTGATGTCATCTGAAAGCCTGCTGAGAGTATCTTCTGCCTTTACTATCCTGATCACTGATGAAGATGTTAAACAGTAAGCTTTTTTTCAGGAAAAGAGATCCTCTTGACTTCACTGTCAAAAAAATACCTTCATCCATAAACTTCTGGACAATTGTGAGCTCAAGGGCCAGATAATGAATACAGCAAACAAGTCAATTTAAGGATGGACCTCAAGAGCTTTCTCGAGTAAAGTATTCAAGAGAATTCAAAGACTTTTCGATTTAAACACTTCATATCCCCTTTTCCATCAAATCTTGTATTTAAAGTGTTATTATATTAACACTTTCAAGGAGATAATACACCAGAAAGGCAGCATGAAACTCCTAGAGACAACCAGCATTTAGGATTAAGAGCTTTCAATACGGTAAAAAACACCAACAATTCTAAGTACTCTAGTAAGTGAAATAAACATCTTGGCATTATGTTCTGCTCCTGTGTTCTTGCTCTTTGAGAAAGTGACTGTAGAAGAAAACCAAGGAAGTAAGTTGGATTTGTCCTCAAAGCCAGCAGTTTCTCCCTAATGAAGGGGTAAAAAGCATCCAAGGGGGGAAAAAAAAAAAATAATATAAGTTTATTCCCATTTTAGCCCTAATACAAGGAGGGTCTCTACACAGTGAAGTCATTAGTTTCTGCATCAGCATTAGAGAACTGCTTGTAAATATATTTTCGTAAAGGAAGAAATAAATGTCAGCTTGAGGAACAGGAAATAAAAGTATCACCATACATCATGATCAAAGACCACTGCCGTGGTTATAGGAGACAAACATGTCAAGAACTGATATGGGTCTTAATTTGCATTTATTCTTATGTAAAGATATAAGCACAAATAACACTGCTGTGTAGAGACTGTTTTGGCCCAAACAACTTTTTATGCCAGAACAGGTGAAAGTAAAGGCTAAGGGGATCTTCATGTTAGCTTCTCTAATTGACCAAAACCCTTGTGTTGAACTGGCATCTCAGTATAATTCATTCTGGACTTACTTTTCCAAAGCCTAACTGTGTCCAGGAATATCAAGGGATTTCATCTTTACACTGGCCTTTGAAGAAAAGCAAAGTACAAGACAAAGGTGTACATCTGTAAAAATACTGAAACAGAAAAGAAAAAACCCCAAACCCTTCCAAAATAAACACAAAACAAACTACAACCCCCCGAAACCAAAACCTCACATACTTCCTTGGGAGTGCTACATAGTAAGACCTGGGAGTACGTGACAAACTAAGCTTACTGGACTGGTGTCATGCTCTCCTTACAAAGTAACATGCAATACTGCACCCTAAAGAAAGGGGATCAGCTCAAATCACAAGCAAATGTGTAAAAGACTGGGACTTTTACGCAGCTCATGCTATTCATACACAACCCGTGCATGAAAGACAACTCCTGCTTAACAAAGGAGGTTTTTTTCCAGCTTTAAAGATCATGTTTTTAAAAATGTCCCCTCAACACCTCAGGAGTCCTGGAAATACCAGAAGTGACTAAAGTTCTGCGATTGGGGCTGCATTTTTGCAGTAAAAATGGCAATTCTGATCTTGCCAGCTCACCCCTCCATTGTTTCCAATTTGCCAGGATGAAGCTTATAACTAACAAAGCTGCACCAATGAAGGCTAGTGGTTAAAGGGAAATTATTTCCTAAAGCCGTACTCGTACCAACATGTCTAATGCAAGTACTGCAACAAGCTTTAGGGTAAATACAAAGTGTAAGCTTGCTATGCTATAGTATTCCACACGTAGTATAGACTTTCTACAACATGAACACATTTCTGTTGGATATATTTACTGATATCTGCCAGAAACCAGCATAAGTAAGAAATGCTGCCTACTCTTCCATCCATCCCAAAAACCAACTCCAAGTTCTGTACACAAGAATTCCAGAATGTACAGAGGCAACAGTGGTTGAGCAGTGAGCAAAACAGCACAGCAAGGACAGAGAATCTGAAAAACAGAAGCTGAAGGAACCACCTTTTAGTTAAACTATATGCCACTTAAAACCTATTCTATTAGCTATCAACACCAAGGATGACTCATCCCTTCCCTCAAGTTAAAAAAGAAAAAAACAAAAACAAAACACAAACCAACCAAAAGTCAAACCACACAACACAATAAGACTTTTAAGTCCAAAGTATCTGAACAGGAACCCATCATTTTATACTTCCATAAACTGTTACATGACAAAGACACTCTAGCATAAGAGTGACCTCATTGGGAGTTATGGTGGTATAGCTGAATTGACTAGGCCTACTAATGGAGAAAACCTACAGAAAACACACAGAAAACCTTAAATAAGAAACCTAATATTGTTTTTCTTGTACCACACTTCAGTGAAGGCATAAAGGATACTTTTAAAAGTCCTTTAGCAGTTCTTTTAGCTTCATAAATATTATTTGGGAATGGGCAGGCACGTGAAGACAAGCATGCAAATAAGGAGCTGTGGATAAAAACACGACTTCACTTTCTAGGGTAATTACTGTCTAGGACAAAAGCTTTTTAAATGGAATGATGTTCTAATCTTCTTGATAGCTTAAAAAAGATCCACACTGGTATGAAAAAACCACCTGCAATCCAAAAGGATATGAAATATCTGGAGTACAAATGCTTTCACTGCTCAGCACGTGATAAAATTAATTAAATTTTACCTAGTGAGCTACATCTTTGAGATGCAGGAAGAAAGCTAGCTGAAGGTCTGTAGACACCACGTAACCTTCTTCCCCAACCCAACCACCTTGTTTGGGTTTTTTGTTAAAAAAGGCAAAAACCACAAAAAACACACACACAAAACACATCAAGCAACCAACCAAAAAACCCCACTGCAACCAACCCACAACAGTAATAAACAGAACATTGCTTGAAGTTGCAAGGTCAGTGGTTGACCATACCACAACAACATGGGGACCTACTTGTCTTTAGGATCATCCCTGGGAGACAAATTTAATAAATGGGGCAAAGGCTGAAAGTCATATGTTGCAATCTCTTCAGATGGCTTCTAAAAAACTATGGGGTCTTCATTAACAAGTTATATAGGGAAGGGGGCAAATAAAGAGAATAACGACCCATTTACATCAAATTTAGAGCAATTTACATATTTCAATCAGCTTTTCACCAGCTGGAGATCCGAGGAAGATGTGACTGGGAGTTGTAAACCACGGAAAAGTGGAAAAAAGTTCCATTTTCTTGTACTATTTTTTATTTTATTTGTAATTCAGACAGTCAAGTGGGGTTTATCCCTACAAGAAACACATAGATGTCCAGATAAGTCCATCAATTTTGATTTTTTCAAATACAAAGTTACCTTTCTTTATTCCAAAGTCCTGATCAAGTTATGATATGCTGCTCACTCACATTATAACAGAAGCTGATCACCGCTATATTTTTTGTAAGCATGTTTAGCTGCTGCTTGTATCCTTCTGAAAAGTAGTTGCTTCTACAGCAAGGGGAATTAAATTCCTTTAAGAACTTCCTACAGAACCATTCAGGAGCCCTCTTGTCTTCATCCTCCCCTTGCTATCCTTTCCCACACCCCCACCAGATAATGAGAGAGCATTATCTAGCCTGAAAATCACAGTAATAACTAATCTGGTAGTAACTTCGTAAAGCTATTGAGATATTACATACAAGTCTCCTTAAGAATCAACATGGTCAGCTCTGGAAAGCATAACCAATACTTCACAGCTGTGTTCTGAAGCCTGGGGATAGGACACTCGTACTCAAAAAGAAGAGGACCAAATGGAAAACAATTTCAAGAAGTGATAAGCATCTATAAAGAAAACCCTTAATAACAGACATTAAGATTATGATTAATTAGAATCATTGAGCTTTTATGAACTGGAAAAACGAAGGCACGCTGACCCGACTGCACTGTTATCTTCACCATGGTAAATGGCTAATTGCAGGACGCGCCCCAGCTATAAGCACTAAAGACATTTTTTAGCAGATTATCAACTAGAAGGGAAATGATTAAAATAGATGGTAACATTCAGTGTGAAGAAACACAGTTATTAAGTTAGCTGAAACTGGAGAAGGCTTGAAAGCTGCAGTAAGAGTAGGTAAATGATTAAGGCAGGACATGCAATTAAAAATCCATCTCAACTTCATGGAGTTTTTTGAAGCTCACCAGTGCTACTTTTTTTTTTTGGTGGGGGGCGGGAAGGTGTTAAATACAAACTCAGTGGAAAAGCAGAGTGAGAGGAAGGAGAAGGTGACATATCCTTATGTGGCTATCTGTACTAAAACTCACGTTTGGCAAGGAGCAGTTTAACATGCTTGCTCCACTGGGACAAGAGGGGTAGTAGACAGATCAGAGACCTTTTATTGTTGATTATCTAATACTTACCTAGTGGTACCTAACTGGAAAGCCCATTTACTACAGACCTCAATGTAGTGGCTTTGGGGGTAAATTTTTGTAGTGAGATAAGTGTTTTTAAATAGGCTTCACTTCCACAATATCTACAGTATTTCATTCCCCTCACAGAAACACCAGATAACCCAAAACCATGATCAAAGACAGATCAACTCACGTAGCAAGTAACTGGACATCTTATAAGTACAGCTGGTGTTGGCTACCCTCACCAGCACATGACAAAGCATAATAGCAGAAGCTCATTCTTTCCTTTTTAGCAACTAAAGGGACACTTTCATCGTAAGATTTTACAATTTTCTTTTTCTTCTCACAACACTGTTATGTCTATTCCAGAAGACATTTTCTCCTGCATTTTTAACTCCCAGTGCCTATTATTTTTAGAAGATTTTCATCTCCAGAAGAAATTTAATCCACAACTAAAAAGTTACCGTATAACTCACAGGTTACTCTACAACTCATTCTTGTCATTCTTCCAATTCTCCACTCCTCCCCCTTGTAACTTTTCTTGGGCTTAGAGAGAATAATTGAAAGTGTTTTAGAGTGGAATCTACCTGCAGAGCAAAGGAAAAACCTAGCCAGGAGGAGAAAGAACACTGAATGCTGGAGCACAGACTATGGGTGAAAGTAAGCTATACCAAGCCCTACTCCCAATATCTCATTCCAAGCAATGTGCATGCACATAAGAACATCAAAAAAGTAAAGGTTTTATTATAGAAATATTAGATATGGTTTCCCAAATAGTTCTAACACTGACAGAAGAAGCAATTATTTACCTGGAACCACTTATGTTTTGCTCTGAAAGTACAAAAGGATATCGTTAGTTGACATTATTTTATAGTTCAATAAACTAAACTCCTCTCTGTAAACACAGAGCTTTCAACAGCTTTGACCAGACACCACAGCACAAACTCAGCATGCCCCTAGCCTCTACTACAGCTCTTTACATCAAGATGTTGCAGACGTATTTTGCAATTTAATTCCTTAGCCCAACATGTTACTGGAAAGCTTGGCGCTTCTGTACAAAAAAAAAGTGAACAAAGACTAAATTTGTTTAATCATTACTGCACTGCCCATATGCTCGGTTATTTCTTTAAGAAAACTCCAAACTCCACAGCACATATTTAAATTCTGCAGAACGCAAACAAGTATCTATTTCTGTTGCTGGAGACACTACTGAGTTGGCATATTCTCTGTGGAACTTGCAATGGTAAAAAAGGCTGAATATCTACCCCATATAAATCAAAATAGAAATCACATTAAATTCTGTCAGGAATTTATGTTTGAGCAATTAATGTCCTCAATTCCTGCTCCAGACTCTTTGTTGCTCTTTTTCATGTCACTACAACTATGCATTAGCAAGCAGTGTAACCCCAGCACAGGTAGATTTGTGGTGTGGGTGCTGAGGATTCAACTTTCCCACTGCGCACGTCCAAACGTGCTAGATCTCTAAGCAGAGCACATTTGGATGTGCTTAGACGGCAAGAGAAGACCAGGAAATTCACTTTGCAAGTGCATGTTCTCAAGGTGAACTGCAAGGCTGAAGAGGACCTATCCACTGAGTTCAGAAATGAAGACCAGAGGCGAGCAAACCCCCGAAGCGCTTACAGAGTGAGCTCCTCAGCACAGCTGCTTCTCCAGAGCTGCTCCTGTTGTGCCACAGCACTGCTGTGTGGTGCACAGCTGCCCCTGCTTGGGTGCCAGATGTACGTGTCCGTAGCTCAATGCTGTCACGTGTCACTGTGGTGCTCATGCACACGGGCTGGCAGGGTTCAGCACAGTCACCACGTGCCCTGTATCACACCGCTCCCCACCCACACCCACTCCACTCTGCATACCCACAGACCTGGCATCCACAACACCCGGGGTGGAAGGGTTTCAGCGTCCCAGGAGAAATGGCCTGTTGCTGCCACTACTGAAAGGATCCCTTTCAGTCTTGTTTCCAAACAAGCCAGGAAGACACTAAAGCCACCCTTCCTTTCACCAAAAGAAATATAGGTTACTAGATCTTCCCAAAACTCAGGTTGCTTTCAAGTTTCTGTTTTGTCACTGGAATACAAAAATATCTGGAAATATTCTACACCCATGGATGTGAGTGCTATTTTTTTTTAAATTATTATTATTTTATTTCCCTCTCAGTTCTAAACCTTGAACCTGGGAAGCAGAGAATATCCAGTCTCTTGCTGTTTGACAGCGGCATACATTCTAAAATGCTTTAGAAACAGACACACCTAAAGAACTTTGTTCCAGCTACATTTCAAATCCACCTTTGATTTGACTTCTAAATTGGAGTAAGTTTTCAAAACCACTAATTCATCTAAGTAACACAGGTAAATGGCAGTACTTCAAATATGTACTTCAATGATTCATAGAGAATAATGACAATAACTTAAAAAAACCTGAACTTAATTACTTTGCCCAAAATCCCAATTGCACAGTGAACAGTCTGCTCATAATTCTTTGTGCAACTGTATTTATTTAGCAAACATATTTAATGTTATTATCTTGTTTATATTAACCACAGATCCTTAAGGGAAAAAAAAATCCGATGAATTCAGTCACTCAGAATTTGTTTAAAGAATGGTTCAACAAAAAGATATACCCTCTACTATGAGTCATTGTGGCATTTCTTTCGGCTTTAAGACTTCCTATTATACTAGCCAGGGTTACTTTATTTTGTTAGCTTCCCAGATACCCCTACAATAAGCATCAGCAGAAAGGTGACTCCTGTTTCTGGGTGACACTCAGGTGAGGGAGATGAGCAAGAATTTTTTTGCTAGTGTAGGGAAAGAAATGATAAAGGCCCTTTCTCTCTGTGTATCAGCTAACATCATTACTTGCCAGCTATCAAGTCTTGATTTTGTGCCTAATACGGTGGCTACAGATTAAATGTAAACGTAAGGCTTTTAGTTTCTACCAGCTGGTAAGGATCCCCGACAAAAGCATCAAATGTGAACAGCACGTTACAGACTGCATGGCACAGCACTGTCATCCTGTTCTCTAGCTAGACACACACTGCTGTGCCCCAGTACTGATTTAGTAACTTGACTGGAGTGTTGACTTTTCACTAAAAGATCCTATCCCGCACACCTGTACACAAGCTACACTGTCATGTACATTACACAATTTAGTTTCCAAATGACATGATTGACAGTAAGCAATATTTACCTGCTTCTTCTTTAATAAATGACAAATCTTCTTCTGGATATGGGACTGACGGTTGCAACACTGAGCAATCTTCTGAGTTCTCCTCAGTATTAGGCGGTATGTTATAAATAAATCTCTTTGCAGTTTGGTTTTTCCTTCTTGCTTTTCCAGGTTCTTGAACCGATTGTCCCTGTGTGCCCATGTCATTCCATACAAAAACTTTTCCCTCACCTTGAGATTCATTTTCAGCCATTTCAGGTGAGCTGTCCTGGACCCAACCGCAATCATTCATTTGGTAGCTTTCCATTTGGCTCTCATCAATAGAGTAACCATCGTTCTCAGTTTTTATGCTACTTGCCAAGTTGGTAAGGTTTCGTGTTGCCCAGAAGCTGGCAACTTTCTGATCCCTTGGAGACAAACCATCCCTACTAACAGATCTTCTGTTGTAATCCACGACAACGGTCTCTGGAGCTTCTGATTTTATACTTATGTTTAAGGCATCTTTAATGAAGTTGCGGCAGGACTGGACAACCTCCGTCATCTGAAGGTAGCTGGCCACTGACATCACTTCAATGGCATTTTGGCTCGTAAGTACGAGGTTACCAGAATATAAGAAGTCCAAGATGACAGAAAAACCTTGAACAGCGACAACGTCTAAATAGGTAACAGTGGTTTGGTTACGGCTTTCTTTGTTTGTAAAGCAATACAGAGTCTTAAAGAAGCGGCTGCCTGCAACCAGGATGTTCTTGTGAGCTCTGAAGACCCTCCCGCTCACCACAATATTAACATCACAAAGAATGCCTTTCTTCCTCTGCTCATTGAGCTCTTGCAGGAGCTGATAGCAGTAAGAGTTCTCATTTGGCCTGCTGTTAAAATCACAGTATCCTTCATTATTGAGCTCCGATGGTAACTCCGACTCCTGCAATTAAAAAAAAAAAAAAAACAAACCACAAACCCACAATCATAATTAGCTCTTAATGAATGCTCTCCTTAGTCCTCCTATGTATATACATAGTAGATATAATTCTTATGCAGTTCTACAAGTTAGGCATTTATTCTTTATTTTCTAATTGTGGCAGGTTTAGGATTAAATAGCCGTGTGACATGTGGACAGAACACTGCAAGAGAACAAAAGCTTTCATCACGTTATTTAACTATGATCTTCTTGAATCAAGCTTCACTGAAACCTTCTAGTAGCAGCACCTTTAACTGGTACATACTTGTTATACACATAATATGGACTTACTCGTCTCTCTACAACCTTTTTAAGACAGGACCTCAAATGCAGCTTGAATAGTCTACTAAAAGTAACATCAGACAATCCAGCATCAAGAAATCAGTTGTTATTGAAGATTAATACAGACAGTAAGAGGCTAGTAAATCACAAGAGATCTGAACTGGATTTTAGAGCTATTAGAAAACTAACAGGTGATGTTTAGACAACAAATTATTCAGAGCTGCTACACAGCAGCAGCTAGGAGAAAGCAGAAAACAGCAGACTGGCATATTTGATACCATACTTAGGTAGATTGACGTGTGCTGCCACAAAGAGCAGTAATAAGGCTGTTTTACACTGGATCTCTAAGATTCTCTGTTCTTCCCTAGTTAATAAGGACAGTTTAAAACTGGCTGGCTCCAGTACGGTTTGGGATGACAGATCAGATTTTGCAAACTTGCTGAAACAACTCACAGATTTGAGGGCTGGAGGTACTGTTAAAGCTTGACTGCCTCAGTATTACAGGTCAAACTCAGCATTAACGAAGTAATGTTAATGCTATCATGAGCCTATATTGGGGCTAAAATATATGTTGCAGAAAAGTACCACCTTTAATTTGGAACTATGGCAGAAACCAGCTATATTAAAAAAAACCAGACATTACTTTCCACCACTCAGGAATTAGTGCATTAAACCAGTACCGATCTGAAGTTATGTTCCCAGTGTGGACCACTGGGATGACAACTGAGGCTGCAACTACATCCTCTAAAACAGTATTTACATCTATAAGCAGCAAGTAACATTCAGCACTATCAAAATAGAAACTGTAACATTTTAGCATCTCCTGCAGAGAAATTAGAAAAAAATTCAGTTTGCTATCGCATTCAAGTGGCTTCTAAATCTCTACCCTTCTCAGAAAAGCACTTCAGTGAAAAGCAGAGGTAGAAATAAAAGCAATTAGGCTTTTATATGAAAACAAGCAACAGATCTTTATTCAACTTTGGCTTAATTTTTTCTGCATACTCTCTGACATAGCCAAGTACTCCTTCAGATCAGAGCTCTGACACAAAGTATGTCCTAAACTTGTGACAGCTAAATCTACCATTCTTTAAGTTCTCAGCAGATTTCAGATATGGACTAGCTTCCTGTGACTCCAGCAATAGAGCACTGCGTAGCTTCAAGACACAAATTACACAGACTTTGGATCAGATTAAGACAAAAGTTATCATACCCTAAAGTGTAGTTACTCTAGTCAAAGTCAATCTTCAGTGACTTGCATCTCACACAGTGAACATTAGGTAGATGGTATGATAACTAACCATTTCATTCTCTGAGAGCCATTGAAAAAATAATCTGCAGCACCATTGAAATATAATCTGCAGTGGTTCTTATCTTTTTTACAAATATCTGATTAAAGAACGGAGATAGAGTACATTGTAACTGCGCACGTGTATCCAATCAAGCTGATAAAAAGAAAAGGAAAAACCAAGATTTACAATTCAGATTTTTTTTTGTTTTCCTAAGAAAATTAAAAGTCAGCATGGTAAAAAGGAATATATCACAAATGTGCTACAGAAACACAAGACTGAAGTCTTCCTTATAAGAAAACCAGAAGGCTGAGCAAAGATAAGAGACATCATGCAACTAGTGTCCAAACTACAGAGGGGTGTGTTGGGAGAAAAGTATTACAGCTTTACAGAAATGGATGCATAAAGATTTTTTAAACTAGCTGTAATATTGGAAACAACTGTTTAACTGCTAATATGGAAGCAGCTAACCCTAATGTCACACCTCAAATGAAACAAAAGCCCCGACATCTGAACAATTATCAAGCCTACGTATACCAAGCATGAAAGCAGAATTAACATTTATTATGATAAAAATGAAAAAAAAAAATCCCTTGGAGAATTTTAAACACCTCCCCTTTGTAGAGAAAAACACAGTACAGATGAATGGGATGTATTCTGTACAGTTAAGGTGGAAGCTTCTATTACTTATGTTCATGGAACATCATAAGGGTACTGTTTTTCTGATGAGAACCACAAACTAATGCTACTTGCTTGTATGTCGAATGCAGACCAAATATTCCCATCACTTAAGTTATCTGAACACCAAACCACCTTATCCTTTAATAAAAATTGATATAAAATCTAGAATAAAAATCAAGACTATTTCAGTTTCATTTGTGGAATCTACAGCCTTGTATGTCTGAAAAGATTGTCTCTACAGGTGAGAATAGGAAGCGGTCTAACAGAGTAGAGACTGCTCAAGGAAACCAATACTGTGCTCAGTTTCAAGACTCATCTGAACACACCCAAAGATAAATGACTACCCCTATGTATAATTCACTAATTAGTGAATTAAACTTGCCTAAAAGCTAACAGCAGCAGAAACAGATGATCAAAACCTGCTACTAGAAACTTGTTTTTCTTTCTCCTCCTGTGCTATCAGCACACCCTGTCTCCCGGGAGGGCAGGGTAAGAAGAAGGAAAAAGAAAAAAAGAAACCAAAAAAGAACCAAAACCAATCTAGCCATAGATTTCATCTCAGCTGTATGCATATGAAGAGTAGTTATTTTTGTAATCCTTTCCCCACTCCCACACCTTTTCTCTAAAGCAGTTCCCTATGCCCTCAAACTAATTCTAATCCTGAAAAATGGACCCTCTAAACAAGAGCGAGCTATCAGGAACTTCTTAAGCAGCTACACAGCAAAAATACCTCAAAATATGCACACATGATGCTCTGCTGCCATTTTACATACCCCAGCACTATGTACAGAAAACTCAGCAATGTGAAACTGTCCCATTAAGTGCCTAACATCCAATCAAGTAGTTCAAAGCCTGATAAAAACACAACATAAAAATACATTAAATGATAGTCCTTACTCTGAAGGCCTGAATTCCTTCTCAACCTTTTTCTCTGCTAAGAGTAATTCAAGAAGTTAACTTAGAACACTATAATGTAACTCTGACATCTGAAGCACAACTTTTATTCATCACCGTTCACATAAAGCAAACAATCACAGTTCACATGGAAAAAATAACACATCAAAGGCCTTACTCCTTTTGGAGAGCTTCTGCTTTAAGCCAACATGCCTGCTAGGCTGGAGAAAGCTTTTCTGGCAGCATTGCCAAAGCTCAGCTTCAAATTATGTCCAGAGAGAAAACGTTTCAAGAAGCTACTTCAACAGAATTCCCATCAGCCAATAAATCTGCATGTAATTGAACTAAATTCATCACAGAATTAAACTATTTTGCAGTGATTTACCACTAAGTGTCTATTTTTTAAGATTTTTGTAACACAGTAGTCCATTTATCTAAAAAGCAAATGTGGCTTCAAGATTATTGTATCTTTACTTAAGCTTTAATATGAAGACAGATTATTTGAAAAACTAGAATAAAAAAAAAGTAAAGATTTTTGTCTTAGAAGCACTGACTGACAGCTCAATACCCTTGAATTACAGCAGCTGCAACCACTTGATGTACGTTGGCATTCTAAATTAAACGTATCCCAGAAATAAACTGAAATCATCACTCACATCTTCATGAGTGTAATATCCAACAGACCTATAGAAATTTCCACTCTTTACTGTCTTAACACCTACAGTTTCCTTTTCACACTTGCACAGTGGCACTATGCCATATGTTTATTAGCAGCTGCTAAACATGCCCTGCAGTTGAAGCATGTCAAGTCAAGAATACGTGTGTGTTGTCTTTAAGATAAAGGCTGAACGATCTCTACCAAGTTTCATTAAATCTAAATGGCTTTGCTGCCTCATTATGTATGTTGGAAATATGGTTAGGGTACAAATTACCTACTTTTGTTCCAAGTATTTGGTATCATGGCATTAAGGGAAAAATGAGGCTAGTGTTTTGGTATGAATTTAAATATATGTATCAAGAGGAATTCAAGTGCTATTAAAAGTGTGAAAGGATGTGAAAATTAAACATGAAAGCAGGAAGAAAACAGAAATTCTTAATCAGATTTTCAACAAAGTGAGCGTAACCCAGAAGTGCACCACAAAGAAAATTACATTGACTCTTGAAAAACTGCAGTTCCTTCCCTTGTGATAAGCTTTTAACTGAAATATAATTGCACAGGGATGCATCCAGCACTGTTCTTCACTTGAAAACACCAATCTCTGTGCAGCTACCTTATAGAAGCTCACTTTGTCCAAACCTTGTCTTTATAATACAGTACAAAAGAAGGACTAACACGTCTCATCTATCCTACTGTTTCCTTTGTTACTACAAATATTTTTTTCTTAAACTGTTAGTGGTGTAAGAGCAGAGGCTCATTTTTATAAAGATTCCCATAACAATGAAAGGTTAAATACTTCCAATAAATACTTACATTAACTTTTAGACTACTGTGACACAAAAGCCAATGTCCTGTTCCCCCTCTCCTCCCTTCCCCCCTCCCAGTATTTAATAGCCTTATGACAGACTGAGGATAGGAAGACAGAATGAAAAAACTAGTAACTTTAGCAGGAAAAACTGCTTGGAATATATTTTATTTACACATAGCTTAACGGAAATAAGAGAAACTTCCAAGCATGGCATGAATTAAAAACATCTAGTGACACAGGAGGCTACGAGACGACAGGACATCCTTTTACAGGATAATCTTTCACAACTCAAAGTATTAGAAACTAGGCAAGAAGATGGTAAGGAATATACTGCAGTAAAATTAAACAAGAATAATATTTTCAAAGATATAAAGAGGTAAAATAAATTAAGAATGAAAGTTTCAAAATAAGAAACAAGTTCTTTAAAGCAAGTTTAGCTGTAATACTGAAGAGTGAAAAACAAACCCCAGATTGGAGGAAACTGGTAAGATAACCTACTGCCATGAAACGTCCGTCACAGTCTTTTCAGTAAGTGTATTTTTAAGGCTGTATTCCTCACCTTGAAGGTGAACGCTGCATTTGCAAATCAAAAAGTATTTTAGATAACTGATATTTATGCACCATTAAGGTTTTCCTTGCAGTCCTGCAGTAGTTTCTTATAAAACTTGCATACCTTTTCCAACAAGCTCTAAGAAAACCTATGTTCACGGAACATTTTCTGTCATCCTGATAGCCTACCTAAAGACTAGAATAGCAGCTCTTGTCCAAGGTACCCCGGGCTCCTTAAAGCACTCAAGTAATAAGCTCAATTTAACTACTGCTCAGACTCCAGATACATCCATACAACAAAGGTGGGCGTTTTAATTAAAAGTGAGCTCTATTAAGGAAAACCAGAGTGATAGGGGATTCATTCTGGCTAACATCTCAAATTCAGCCTAACAGTTCAACTACTAGCCTTCAGGTTGAAGGACCTTAGCTTGTGCCCACTGGCAAGTTTAACGTCAGCTAGGCAACTAGAGCGAACTTCTGCAGCGCAGATATCCTTAGGAGGAAAGGCTGCAGAAGGCTGGTGATTCAACACGTGTAGTCTTTAGCTTTTCATCCACACGTGTTCTAGAGTTAGCCCTGCCTTATTTGTAAGAGCAGCCAAGAAACACAATGATTTTAAGTTCAGCGGGGAACACGAAGTTTCACTAGTCCTAAAGCATCAGAGGAGAGCTGGCATATTAATACGGTTTTCAGGAAACCACATGTTTATCTCAAGCATACACCAAGCAATTGCAGATTTCTTGCTCAGTAACTTAATACAAAGCAACACAATTGGGAAAAAGATTTAAGCCGGTGTTAACTACACAGCTGTGCTTTTATGCACAGAGGCCATACCATTAAGAACAGCAGAGTAATTTAATTTCACGCTGGCAAGTATCAGTTTCACATGCCGTCGTTAGCCGGACACTACCCTCCCCTCTCCGGTACCGCAGGAGGAAGTTGTAACGAGTGTTTTTAAATCAGTGCTGTAACACTGGTATTCGTACGCAACTTCTTCCCACGTTGCCGGGTTATCTTCGACAGATAAACTAAGGAAAACGGTACTCGCTACCTCTGAAGAGGTAACGTTACCCAGGTACAGCCATAGTTGATGCAAACCCTCCCCGGCTGCATTCCGGCAGCGCTGCCACGGCGGTGCCTGCCCAGATCCAGCGGGGAAGTCACCCCAAATGGGAAAGGGGACTCTTCCCCCGCTGCGGAGACGGCGTGCGGGAGCAGCAGGACATGTGCCCAGCCCGCTGGGCGACAACACACGCTGGAAGCCATTTAAAGTTCACATACGTGGGCACATCACCACCCCGATGCGAAAGGGGCGGCCAGCCTCCCCCGTGCCGTCCGTCCCCCCGCCACCCGTCCCGCTCCCTACCTGCTCGGCGCTGACGGGCTCGTTGAGGCGATGTTCGGCGGAAAGGTGGTGCCGCAGAAGCAGGGCCCGCTTGTAGTTGCGGGTGCCCTTGCAGAGCTCGTCGTGCCCCCCGGGCAGGGCCCCGCCGGCCATGATGAGCTCGGGGGGGGCGGCGGCGGCCGCGGCGGCGGTGCACCAGGCGCAGGACATAAGGCCAGTCTCCTGGCAGTAGTAGAGCCATGGGAACTCCTTGAGCCAGGAGCCCTGGAAGGAGATGTGCAGCTTCTGCAGCAACGACTTGGGCCTCGCTAGCGGGAAATGCTTGATGCTCTCCCCCTCCCCCGCGCCCACGCTGCTGCCCTCCGCCTCGTCCCCTCCATCGCCCCCCGACCGCCTGCTGCTACTGCAGCTGCCGCCCTCGGCGCCGCTGCCGTCGCCCAGGCTGCCCCCTTCGCCGTCCTCCTCGTCGTCGCTGCTGTCACTCAGGGAGCCCCCGTCCTGGACCAGCTCCTTCCCCTCCAGCAGGCCCTCCGGCTCCAGGCCCTCCGCGCCCTCCAGCTCCATCTCCTCGTCCGCCCCCCGCCCATTGAAGTGCTTCCGCGGCCAAGCCGAGGCCTCGCAGCCATTGTTAGCGGCGGAGGGGGCGGCGAGGAGCCCCCCGCCGCCTCGAAATGCCAGTGTCCGGCGGTTTCTCTCGGCGAACATGGGGCCGGCGGCGGGGGGCGAGACCGCGTCCTGCGGCAGCAGCAGCTCCTTCTCCTCGGCAGCAGCGGCCTCCAGCTCCTCGGCCTCCAGCCCCTCCAGCTCCACTTCCTCGTTTGCCCCGCGTCCGTTCAACGCCTCGGGGTCCTGCCGCTCCCAGGCCTCGGCCGCACCGCCAGTCCCACCGCCAGCCGCCGCTGCAGCCGCAGCGATCAGGCCGCCGCCCCGGAACGCCAGCGTCCGCCGGTTCATCTCCGCGAACATGGCGGGCGCGCCCCCCGCCTCACGCCCCTAGGTCCCCGCCGCTCTGCCCGCGGGAAGGAAGGAGGCACCGGCTGCCGTGCGGGAAGGGCGGGGGACAGCGNCCTTCCGGCAAGCGAGATGGGGGGAGCCACGGGTCCCGAGGGGCGAGCGAGGCCAGCGGCGCGGCCGACCCGACCCGTGAGGAGCCCAGGCGCAGCGGTACCGTTAAGTCGCATGGAGTGCGCAGCGCCTGCGCGGCGCCGCACGTGCCCGGCGCGGTGCCCGGGCGCGGGGCGGGTCCCTCCGCCGGGCCAAGGGCTCGAGGCGTGGGGCGACCGTGGGGCGACAGACGCCGACCTGTCACATCGGCACTGGGTGACTTGTTCACCCAGGGCCACGGGGAGACAGGAGAAGGAAAGCAAGAAGACCTCGCAGGTCAAGGTACGCAATGGTTGAATACGTGAAAAAAGTGAGATGGGAGGAAAGGAGGAAAGTGGAACACGCAGTGCTCGGGCATCTCTACCCGCCAGGGATACAGCGATGCCTCGCCAGTTTCTGAGAAAAAAGACAGTTAACTTCCTTAATCCCCACCTCCAGGGATGTACAAGAAAGCTGGAGAGGGACTTTTTACAAAGGCATGCAGCGATAGGATGAGGGGTAATGGCTTTAAACTGGAAGAAGGGAGATTGAGATTAGANCCGCCAGCCGCCGCTGCAGCCGCAGCGATCAGGCCGCCGCCCCGGAACGCCAGCGTCCGCCGGTTCATCTCCGCGAACATGGCGGGCGCGCCCCCCGCCTCACGCCCCTAGGTCCCCGCCGCTCTGCCCGCGGGAAGGAAGGAGGCACCGGCTGCCGTGCGGGAAGGGCGGGGGACAGCGGCCGAGAGAAATTAAGTCCGGCCGCTTTTCTTTCCCCCCCGCCCTCCCACGGGGCTCCGGCCTAGATCACCACCACAGGGGCTCCCCCACAATGGATCCGGCTCGGCGGCGCTTCCGTCCCGACAGGCCCCAGATCAGGTCGAATGGCAAATGAACAACGGACGGCTCCCACAATGCACCGGGAGAGCCACCGCAGGGGAGGGGGAGCGCGAACGGGGGGCGGGCAGGCGGC
>VXBJ01002087.1:0-225330 GCA_013400055.1 Nycticryphes semicollaris | reverse complement strand
GAGGAAAGTGGAACACGCAGTGCTCGGGCATCTCTACCCGCCAGGGATACAGCGATGCCTCGCCAGTTTCTGAGAAAAAAGACAGTTAACTTCCTTAATCCCCACCTCCAGGGATGTACAAGAAAGCTGGAGAGGGACTTTTTACAAAGGCATGCAGCAATAGGATGAGGGGTAATGGCTTTAAACTGGAAGAAGGGAGATTGAGATTAGATCTCAGAAAGAAATTTTTAGGTGAGGGTGGTGAGGCACTGGCCCAGAGAAGTTGTGGATGCCCTATCCCTTCAAGTGTACAAGGCCAGGCCAATGGGACTAAGAGCCACCTGGTGTAGTGGGAGGTGACCTTGCCCATGGCAGAGGGGTTGGAACTCAATCATCTTTAAGGTCCCTTCCAACCAAACCCATTCTATGATTCCATGAATATCTCTTCTTTTCTTTCACACAATCTGCCCGGTTGTGTCAGCCCACCAGTCTCTTTGGCACCCCCAATCTGGTCACTGCGAGGGCAGAATAAGAAACACAAAAGGCCTTAGTGCTATGCAGACACCTTCAGGGATCACAAATCTAAAGCCCAGCTCCATGCAGCCTGCGAAGAAGAAAATTCCTTCCCACCCAGATTCAGTACAGCTTATAACTAATAAAAGATGTAAGAAAGGGAGGGCTGTGGCGTCTTCCAGATTAAATATGGTGGTGTAGCAGTCATGTAATGTCACTTGTTCTGTAATAAAAGAAGGTACTCTCTGTGAATTGGCTTGGAAATTCAATGGGGTCTGGGACAGTTGACTTTCACTTCTCAGAAGAGTTTGCAAGGATATTATAAATGCTGTCAATAGTGCCATAACCAAGAATGCTTTCCTCCTTTGCAAGAGTTACTTGGGAAAAAGAGACCTTTGGCAGAAAAATGAACTTTGGCTTCTGGCAAGATTAAGAAAATCTTTCTAAAATTCTGGGAGGGAGAGGAGAGTTTGCCATGGAGAAACAGAGAAACTGAAAAATGCGCTACCAAGTTTCCAGGAGAGAAGCAAAGATGGTGTAAATTTAGGCAAAGGGACAGAGAAGTAATGGGAGATCCTGAATCTTGAAATTTGCTGTGCCTCAGTGGGGCACAGGGTGGAGATAGTGGTTCAGATATGGATCCATCAAAGCAGAGGGTTTCTGTGATACAGCCTCCATAAAAAGTAAAACCAACCTCTATTTCATAAAGTTTTAGGCTTTGTGCTGTATCAGTACTTTTGGATTCCTGTGGTGCTTGATCCCTGCTTGTCAGCATTCGCCAGTTGTCTGGTGCCAGGTTGACTTGACACTTACCTACATTAGAATTTCTTACCTGTTTAAAAATTGTATTGTTTTTAAAGAAACGTTTGTTGTTGTAGATTATTTCTTACTAAATGTTTAAACTAGTGCAGATTGCAGTGAGTGTGTGCAGGAAATTTACCTTAAGAATCCTAGCTGGGATTCACATTTATGGAGCAGACTACTTGTGATTCCATGGAATGTAACCTGCTCCCAAGACTGATATGTTCAAAACATACCCAGGAATGAGCTGGGATAAGATCCAGAGGAGTAGTGGTAGGCTAATGAGCTGTAGCGTGCTTGGTTTGCAGTACAAAGAAGTGTCATTTGATTACAGCAGGTAGTCTAGAATGCCAATGAATCGATATAGAATCGTAAAATAATTTAGATGGGAGGAAACCTCAGGAGTTCACTCAGTTCAAAGCTGGGCCAGCCTCAAAGTTAACAGCTGATTGCTCAGGGACAACATCTTAGCCTCTCCTGGACTGTTTGCTGAGAAGACCTTTGGTGATAGCTCCTTCCAAATCGTCTCATTATACTTTTGCTCTGCCAGCTTGCTACAAGGGATTCCACTGCTTTGCAGTGCCCTCAGCAAGGGGAACTTAAGAGAATCATTGTGGCTAATTTGTAGTGGCTCTGTCACACTGGAATTGAGGTTGTACTGGTCTGTGTGATAATTCTGTTTCACTGAGTGTCTTCATGGGCACAGGACTCCACAGTTAGTCTCAACTTCTGCAGAACACCTTTTATGTCACTGAGTAATTTGCAAAAGTAGAAACATTAATTTGCTGTTTCTTCACTGACTGGTTTTCCGTTTCCCCAGCAAACCCACATGCTAGTAGAGTTCATAGCTGAAAAAAATAATTGACAAGCACATCATGGTAATTCTTTAGCATGTCTTTTTCACCCATAGTCTCTTGGGATCAGTAGTTTTACTGCCGAAGTTCATATATTTGGACAATCAGCTAGAATCTCTTTCATTTTCCACTCTCTGATGGGACAGTATAGGAGAGAAATCTTCACTGATTAAGCATCCTAGACCTGTAGATAGCAAATGTTGGTTTGTTCAGTCTGAAATCTAATTCTCCAGAGACAACATGCAACGTCCTTGCTTCTCTGGCAGTCCTTTGGTTCTTGCTGCTTCTTTCTCCAGTGCTACAGAAAGACATAAAAATCTCCCACTGTTCATTGGCAAAGGATCATAAACTTGATTTGGCTTCCTGCAAAAGAAAAGTGAGAGAGCAGAATTAGTAATTGATGTATCATGATATATACACTGCTGCCCTGTGGCTTTTTGCTCTAAATCTAGAATAAGCCAAATCTAAATTATGTGGTTTCCAGCCACTGTAGTACTGTGTGCAGGGAACATGCCCTAGGAAGACACTGGTTGTCACTTACTTTTGTTTTCCAGGATCAGAAAGTCCAATATTTAAAAATAATTAAATGACCATAACGCTGTGAAAGGGAGTGAACATTGCATAAAATCCTGCTTATCACTCCATATATTATAAAACCCCTTTGTGGGTGAATATCATCACTAATCAATTCCGTATTTAATACTACTTAAAGCCTATTCTACCAAAATGTTTAAATGTGTGGTTGTATATTCTGCTGAATTAGGGTTTCAATGAACAAACCACAAGCTCCTGCACAAAGAATAGGATCTTTTGCTTTTGGATGATAAAAGACCTTGTGCAAGACTGTGAGGATGAAATTCTCATATGATGTCTGATGTAGAGTACCCTGTTGATTAGGGACTGTGTAGTGAGGTTGTTATGCTCATCCAGTGTCTCCTTTTGTTGCAGCTGAGGAGGGCATTTAAAGTCTGATCTAACTCTTACATAAATGAGTGAGAAATACATGAGAGATAAGCAATTCCAGTGTATACCAATCATAGCATTTTCAGCAAAACATTACTGGTACTAATAGCACATTATATCTGGAAAGATTTGTGACCAGTAATGACTGCTGTGACCAAAGAAACACTGTTGTGATGAGGCTGACTCTTCCAAGATAGCTTCTGAAACCAAAGGGTTGTTGTCCTATCCCTCCAGAACATCTCTGCAATGGATGTGCCTACAGTAAGGAAGATTTAAGATTTTTTTTGAAATAGAGTTCAAGTTTCGCTAACATGGTTTTTGTGTTACTGGAAATCTATATTCCCGGGCATATGAAAGTTTCAGTTCAAATACTCCTGCATGCTGAGGGATTTTGGGAGCTAGAAGTGCGCTGGTAGGAGCGGAAGCTCCTTTGTCTCTTGAGCAAAAGCCATGACTCTGCAGAATAGGCTGGTCTGCTGTGGTGGTCACACAGCAAAGTGACTGTGTAGGGACTGGAGCCTTATTATTACTGGGCAGGACCAGGCTCACATTTGTCCTGATATGTGAAAAGTGGAAAAACGGATCGCAGCAGAACATAAATAGTAGAAGCCATTACTTCATAGTATGAACTGTGCTGCTCCACAGAACAAGTACAAGGAAGAGAATACAACGATCGAAGCTCACAAAGAAGTACACGGGAACCTCAGTGCCATCCCTAGTCTGAGGTTACGGTTATGCTTGACTGCTGAGGTGCTGCTGAAGCAGGCATTCCAAAATAGATTTCGATGGCACAGGTTCAGCTCCCTGTAGAGCACTGAGTGCCGTGGGGAAGGCTTGTGGGCTGAGACTTCATTGCTGCCCAGCTGGGTGCAGGCGCATCTGTTCATATCGCAATCCTTGCTTCCAGATTACAGTTAGGGAAGTATTTTGAAAGTGTAATTCCCAATAATAGAAGCCCACACATTTGTAAAGCGTCAGCAGCATGTTTGGACTATAGTCAGTAGCTGTTTCTGTAGTAAACTGAATTCAAATTGAGTTAGTGCAGTTGTTCCTCTTGGAATACCCTGTAAGTGTTATTTGGAAAGGTAAATCACAGACTTTTTCAGGTCAGTTGCTTAATTTTGCACAGTCACAGGTTAGGAAGGTATTAGGAGTTAAAACTCACCATCCATCAACTGATAACTGATTCCTTGCCATGCTCACAGCAAGTATGAGATAAGGCGCCTTGACCCAGCCCACAGAGGAGGAATTTTCAGTGCGATTGCATTAACTTCGTATTTGCTGCAGAATAAAATATCCGCATGGACAGGTGTAAGATGCTGTAGCTTGTGCATACTTGTTAAGCTGTGGACAGATGGTGTGTTCCAGATCTAACCGTGCCATTTGAAGATTTTGCCAGTTTGCACCTACACGCTACCCCTTTGATGCTGCAGTTACTGCTGCCATAGCTCTGCCGGTAAAAGGTTTTGTTTAAGAGCGCTTTCATTTGCTTCAGGCAAAGCGACCAGGTTGGTTTAAACCCTCTTTGTTGACTAATCCATCTGACTTGTTGGAAGCACACGAAGGAGTGCTCTCGTAATTCCTTCTGCCAACAGAGCTGCGGGGGTGGAAGCTCTCAGCAGAGTGGTAAGAAACAACTGGAAGAAGGATAATGTCACCGACTGGCACACCTGTCTGCGAGCTGAGTGCCAGCACATGACTTCGTCCTGCATGTGCTGTGGGTATTACAGCTCCTCCAGACATGTCCGTGCCTTCTTCGTTACACATTCCTGGTTTAATTCTCTTTTGTACTAAGTACCTCTATAGAGCTCGGGCTCTACAAAACAATATGAAAGCATCCAGAGGTGTTAAAGCCTTCTTACTTGGCAAAACAAGGTGAAAAGGTCTAACAGGTGAATATAAATGACTAGCAGAACTAAATTCATACTTTTCTTAGCCAGAAACGGAGCTATTCCTTTAAAGGGTGCCAGACACATGGGGAACCCTGGATGTGAGGTGGCACTGCTGTCCCTCAGCTGAGGGACAGTCCATTTCGGGGCTGTCACGCTGATTTCACACTTCTGGGGGAAGTTGACGCTGCAGAGTGGGGTCCAGCCTTCGTTTTCAGTTTGCACATTTTCTCATGGTCACCATGCACGTGACTCCCATTACTCTTAAACCGAAAGGAGTTGAACTGCACAAGACCTTTGAGAAGAGTTTTGTCTGCCTGGCTGTGAAGAGATGTCTTTGTCACCCTCTTTCTAGGTGTGTCCTTCCTGTTGTAGAGCCTTCTTGGGCTGTACTGTAACCTTGCCTGAAAGGCCTATGGGACAGGTAGTGCCTTTCCTGCTTTCACAGATGCCTCTGCTGCCTCTGGCAAACTGTTGCTGTGCCAGATTCGTTAAAGAGTCTGTCTTATGCTTTCTCTCTTCTCCTTTTCCTTATTTTCCTGATTTCTTTAGCTTGTATTTTCTTGTGTTTTCAGATTGAGCCTTTGTCCTGGTTTCAGCTGAGATAGAGTTAATTTTTTTTCTAGAGGTTGCTGTTTTTTCAGATTTGGTATGAAAAGAATGTCAATGATGCATTGTTTTAGTTGTTGCTAAGTGATGTTTATACTAGTCAAGGTCTTTTTTCAGCTTCCTACAGAAAATGAGAAGGAGGATAGACAGAACAAAGGAATGGCCAATGGAATATTCTGTACCATAGGCATCACGCTCAGTATATAATTGAGGCCGGGATGGCGGGGGGAGTCTGGGGTCAGGCTCTTGGGTCAGACTGGACTACCAGTTCGCTGGGTGGTGAGAGTGACTGGTGTCTTCTCTGTTCTTTAACCGTTGTTATTTTTATTATTGTTATTTTCTGTTTATGTTATTGTTCTATTAAACTGCTTTTATCTCAACCCACGAGGGTTTTTTCCCTTTCCCTTCCTTTTCTCTTACTTCTCCCTGCCCTTCTTGGGGAGGAAAGAGGAGGTGAGCAAGAGGCTGTGTGGTCCTAGTTGCTGGCTGGGGTTAAACCATGACAAGCTTCTAGACATTCTTACCAAGAGATTGTGCTGTATCCACTGCTGTTGTTGCTATTATGGCTATTGACTGTGTTCTTTATTTTGGAACATTCTGATTAGTCCAGTCTTAATGTTCTAGCTTCACATAGTTGTTACTTCTTCCTTTTTTTTTTTTTTCCTCCACATGGACAGCACTGCTATTTGGTTTAGTCAGTCACCTGCAGCCTAAATGAAAAATATATTTTTTTTCCAGCAAAGCACTCGAGCATGTGTTTACCTCTAGATAAGTATGTTTTCATGTCCTTCTATGAAGAAAGAACATAGGGTTTTGCTAAAGAGATTTTTTTTTTCTGAAGTAGGACTGAAAGAGCTGATCTGGAGCATGCTACTGGAAGTGGAAATCTTCTCACCCCTTGGGGCCAGTGGAGGGATCCCTTGGAGCCAAGGGATTTTTTTTCTGTATTCGTACTGCTACAGCTATGGCCAGTGTAGCCTTAGCAAATGCGAGGCATTTCCTCTTTGTTCCAGCCCTCTTTTAAAGTGGCTTAGCCCGTTTCTACCTAAGATCTGTAAGTCTTAATCACATCTTTCTGATACTTTTTTCTGTCTGTGCGTTAGATGTCTACTCTGAGTGGAGGTCCGATCTGAAAGCTGCTGGATTTCAATTTTTACTTGACTGAAAAAATAGTATATTCTTGTTATTTCATGTTTTTTGGTGATCCTCCATAGTCACGTGTTTTTGAGTCTGCAGCTAGGACAGATGTGCTTTATCAGGGAGTGAACAAGCTGTGAAAGATAGACTTTCATCAGGAAGGGAACGAAGCTCATCTTGTGGATATTTAAACAACTGAACTTTCCCTGTGACTCTGGTCAGTGCCATTTTTATTTCCAACTGGGCCAATGGAACTCTCTTTCGTTACCAAAGTTCATAGAAAGCACGAGTCCTCGAACCAGGGCAAAACCAAAATTCCTTAAATTGAGTGAAGTCTGTCAGCAAAGATGCTAATGCCATATCAGTAAGGAACACAGCACTCTCAAATATTATTAGTGATGTCCTTATTACAGGATTGCAGTTTCTGCTGTCGCCAATGCGAAGCAAGTGTCATGCAAATCTTTTCTTCCAGCCATCTTTGTCAGGCAACATACGGGCATGGCTGCAGTGCAGCTGCACTGTAACCCAGGCAGGGAGCAAGCAGAGGAGACTCAACTTCAAAGCAGGTCCTATGGGAAGGAGGGACAGCCCTGGCCGAAGCCTCCCTGCATTGCATTTGGAAAGAGTTTTCTCCGAGGTCACCAGCTGCACTCGCTCTGAGCTGACCCTGAGCCCAGGCAGCCAAACCTCTGGGAGGAGGAGAATGAGCTCAGGTCTTGACACCCCATTTTGTCTTTACTAAAGCCCCCTGCCCACTTCACCAGCCATTGCCTGACCTAAGGCTCCCTTTTTTTATTTTTTGTTTTGTTTTTCTTTTTTCTCCTTTGTCTTTTTCCTTGTTGTCTTTTTCCTTGTTGTCTCTTTCCTTGTTGTCTCTTTCCTCCCTCTTTCCTTCCTCTTTCCTTTCTCTTTTCTCTTTTCTTTCTTTTCCCAAAGCAGGCCAGTGCAAGCAAGGAAAGGAGTCCCCAGCAACACTGACTGCCTTTGCACTGCTCGTGCCATGATTCTGCCTAAGGTACATCTCCCCAAACTGTCATAGCCCTCAACCATGCCCACATGTTCCTCTCCACATAGTGTGGGTTCCCATATCCAGTGTCAATGATCTTATGCTTATTGCATCCCCTCATCCACGTTAAAATAATACTACTAGTCCAAGGCCACACTGGATAACCTGTTCAGGGTTGGCTAAACATGGGTGGCTGTTCCCTTCTCTGTGGCATGGGCCTGGAGTGTGTCCCAGAGGCATCAGCACCTCTGGTGCCTGCCTGAAGTATTCTTGCTTAACATCCTTCATTTTCCTCCTCTTCGTGGTATTAGGCTGTTGACCTAATCTACTGAATCTTAACAGTCTTATGTTGCTGTGAGGAACATTGTTGCTGCCAAATGGCTCTTTCAGAAAGGCATGTCTAGGAAAAAAGCCCATTTCTTACAGTGTTGCTGAAATGTGAGATCTCACGATTTGTAAAACCCTGGTTTAGTCAGGAACACTTCAAGCTCATTTCAGGGTAACTAGTCAGGATTTGCTGCAAGTTGTAAGTAAACGGGAAAATGTTTAATTGTTCTTGTGTATGAGAAAATGGATGAATGTACTATTGACATTAAATGAAAGTGGCTTCTTGACTTTCTGTCTGTGTATTGTGTAAGCATTCCTAGAAACTAGGCATATATCATAATTGAGTTAATTATGTTAAAGTAGGGTAAACAAAAAAAGTGCTGCAGACACATCTATATACATGGATTTTAAAAATTACAGTTAGCACCTTTGTGATAATTTGAATTAGTCTAGGGAGTCTCCATTTTCAAAACCAGGTACTAACGCTAAAGCACTTAGCATCGGTCACCCAGCTACATCAACGCACTCATTTCAGCAGTTCCGTTGAGTTTCTGAGGACACAACATAACAGTATCAGCTCATGGGTCAGGTATCTCAGCGAGACAGAAGAGATGCTCACAGAAATTTTTTTGAAGTTTTTCCATGTTTACTGTATCCTTTGTACAAATGCACAAATCTACAGTCCGTTCAGTCCACAGTTTGCAAACAATTCTGGGTGTCTTGTTGGTGCCCAAATAGGAGCTCATGAAGCCAGGAATTTTTAATCATCTGTGGCTGTCAGTGTTGGCAGGTTTCCCATGCCCTATTCTCATATTCCTTCCACCTCTTAGGTAGACAACAGTTACACGCTATTTCTGCAGATGCTTGGCTCCAGGGAATTCCGTGTTTTATGGGTGTAGCAACTCTCCACAACAGCAGTGTTTCATTTAAGTATTCTTAACAGATCTTTTTTGCTTTTTTTCACATTGACTTATGAATACTGATCGAAACTTGGGGTCTTAGTCTGTGTTGTTAGGATGTACTGTTATCAGGGAACTGCTACCTAGAACAGTGGTCTCCAAACTTTTTCAGTAGCGCACCCCTATCACTAAATACATTTTGAGTGTGCACCCCCAATATACGTGCATTTTTTTTAATTACAAATTGTATTACTGTCCTAATATATTATGTACGTTATAAAACATACACAAAAATAGAAATTAAAAAAGGATCAGCTAAAGATAAACAGCTTTTAAAATCTATATTTTTATTTACTAATGGTACAAAATTTGTTTCTTGTTGCACCCCAATGGATTGTCTTGCACATTTCTTAGGTGCGTACACTGCACATTCAAACCTAGTGATCTAGAAAATAGGCTAAAGCTCAAGGCAAAAAACCAATACAAAAATAAAGAAAAAACTACTTACTCCTTGTCCTTAATATACTCGATACAGTAGGTTAGAGACTTTCAAAGCCTGGTCCAAGATTATGGAATGAATTCCCTCAGGAGCCAAGACTATCACAAACATCATCATCCAAATGTAAACAAGACTTCTTTAACCTGCCTTTATGACATAAATAAATTGCAACATACACATTAAAGAAAAGCACCCAAATTACCAAAGTAAATCAGTCTACAGACCTCTCCCCTGGGGCAGAGGAAGGGAGAACAAATGATGTGTTGCTTAATGCACTACTGGAAAGCAATTTGGTATTGCTGCAATGGGGTGAGAACGTGAATGAACTAGCATGTGACAGAAAACTGTATTTGTTACTTTTTTCTACTCAAGTGAAAAGCTGCACCAATATGAATTAAGTCTTCATTTCAGGTCGATTGTCATTATATATTCATTTTTTAATCAGGTACTACTTGTTTAGGGTTCTTTTATTGTTTTCTTCCTTCTGCAGCGTCACCCTGACTGTAGAACCATGACCAAATTGCTTTAAATCATTGACTCTAGCTGCATCTGGCTGTAAAATAAGCTAATTTCTTGAGCCCGCTGCAAGATACTTTCCTGAGTCGTATTTTAGTAAAGCTGGATTGCTTGCTTTGTTGGCACAGCTCTAAGAATAGATCAACCTTTAAATTACTTGCTTCCAAAATTGCTTTAAAGGGTCAGAAATGCAGTAAATACATAGGGGAGTGAATTCCAACCTTCCTGGAGGTATGGTACTCTTTTATCTGAAGGGTGAAGTTTATTTCATCCTTGGTGCCTGGCTGACTCTTCTAGTCATTACATGAGTTGGGGCAAACCTGGAGTCAAGACTTTCTTCACCCCTGTGTTTTTTGCGTAAGGGAAAGTGCTAGAAAAGAATTCATTTACAGCAAGTCATTCACCCAGGTTCTAGTTTCCAGATGCATATAGGAATGGGATGAGACTGACTTTATTCACCGCTTTCCTGAGCCTGACCAGAAAGCAGTATAGGTTTTAGAAATGGTTAGGGCTGACTAGAAATTTGTGTTTTACGTTGGAAAGTGTACTTTCTGGGGGGAAAAAAAAAAAAAAAGGAATTTTTTATTTTGTCACAATATCTTGGTTTGGCTGATGTTCCTGGGAAATTACAACTTTTGCTGTAGCACAGTGCCTCCCCTCTGACTGCTCTGGCTCATATGTTATGGAAGATGTAGTTTGACCAGTTTGCCATGCCTGTGGGAAAGAATGGGGCATCTTTACTTCAAATAACAAGCTCTTTCAAGCTATGGAGCTTACCACAATGGGAAACGAAAGTTTTAACATTGAGATGACTGGAAGCAAATATTTTTAGCCTTGTTTCAACATGATTCTCTACAATGATGTTTCCTAATCAAAAACTTTGGAATTTGTGTTCTGTGTTTCTCCAGGTTGTACCTTGAAATAATACCTTTAAACAGTCAAATGCAGCTACTTATATTGATGAAAACATTGATGAAAAATACAAACAACTTGATTGACTGATAAAACGATAAATGAAACTGCAGCAGCATTTACATCTATTAGTAGATTCAGAGAATCACAGAATGGTTTGGGTTGAGAGGGACGTTCAAAAGTCATCTAGTCCAACTACCCCCTGTGGGCAGGAACATCTTCCAATAGACCAGGTTGCTCAAAGCCCCATCCAACCTAGTCTTGAACATTTACAGGGATGGAGCATGCACAACTTCTCTGGGCAACTTGTTTCTGTGTTGCACCACCTTCATGATAAGAAATCACTTCCTTATATTCCATTTAAATCTACACTCAGTTTAAAAACGTTGCTCCTTTTCCTATCACTTACAGGCCCTGGTAAAGAGTCTTTCACCACCTTTTTTATAATCCCCTTTTAAGTACTGAAAGGCCACAGTAAGGTCTCTCCAGAGCTCTCGCTTCTCCAGGCTGAACAACCCCAACTCCCTCAGTCCGTCTTCATGGGAGGTACAGCAGCTCTCCGATCGTTTTTCTGGCCTACCTCTGGACCAGCTTTAAGAAGTTCATGTCTTGCCTAATGCTGAAGTCTGATTCTTGGTGCTGAGTAAGTGCTCGTTTCATGTAGGAAATGTTGAAATGTCAGCTTTCTTTGGGATGATAAAACAGGACGAAAACAGATAATGACACTTCCTAATTTCCCAAGGGAAGGGGATTCTCAGTTTAGCTTAATGTAAACCAAGATCTTCCGTGACAAGTTTTGCATAAACCAAATCACTTAACTTTTCTCAAGTATTAAATGCTTCTTCTGAATCTGTTCTGAGTATGAAGTAGGGCACTTCAGTAACATTTCCATAACATTTTGTGTAATAGCTCAGTAAGTATGCTAGCAACTTGCATCTTGTCCAGTCTTTTATAAATAATGCATGTTTTGTATCAAAGCCAATATTTTAAATCTACAACAGACATAGAAGTCACAAGCAAATGTTAGTGTGGGAAAACAAAAATGCAGGATTAATTCCATTAGTATGAACTGTTTGAATCTTGAATATATTAAAACTTATTTCTGAACAATTATTAACTTTGAAAGTACAAGGTTAAGGTAAGCTGTGTTGTGATAGCAAGCAGACGGAAAGATCTGTGACTAGAATGATGACTTTCTAGTATTTCTAGAAGTGTGTCTGAAGAAATTAGCACGTATTATTGAGAGTTACCAGTTGCTTAAATGGCCATTACAGAAACATGTCTTTTTTTCTGAAATTCTTGTCCAGAATATCACCACAAGGCTGCCTTTAGTTATATTTCTCAATTAACAAATGCATTTGATGATTTTGTCTACCCTTCTGCGTGAATTAATTAATTCATATTTGTGCAGTGTTCAAGACAGAACTGCCTACTGTGACACAGTAACCCATGACTGCCTCTGAAAATCTAATCAAAATTATATTTGGCATAACTAATCTGTAAATGACACTCCATAGTAGTAGGATTTTACACAGTGCAAATTTTTCTTCAGACTTCTGGAAGAGTCATTGCTGAATGTTCCAGCAAATCTAGTGTAATTTTGGTTTTACCTTCATCTTAAAAAAAATCACATTGTCAAGTTATATAGGAAATTTAAAAAATACTCTCACTCCCTCACCTACCAGTAAAGGTGGTTTTGCACTTATTACCAGAAGGCTTTTGGCCAATATATGCAACCCAGTAAACACAGATGCAGACTCAGTCCTTTGAACTGCAGCTGCATGCAGCTGCTGTCAGAGCTGGAAGCACAGGCACAAGAACCTTCTAGTATTACAAGGCCTGGATTACATGTTAAACCAGGTAGTGCTAATAGCGGGAAGAGGACTACAGACCCTTTAACTACTCACTGCCCCCTTCCCCCTCCCAATATATATAGAATCATAGAATCATAGAAGAATGGTTTGGGTTGGAAAGGGCCTTAAAGATTGTCAGGTTCCAACCCCCGTGCCGTGTACAGGGACACCTTCCACTAGACCAGGTTGCTCAAAGCCTCATCCAGCCTGGCCCCTGGATGTTGTTGTTGCTGCTGCTGCTGCTGCTAATAAATCATCTTAATACATCTTAATGTTAAATAAATGAATAATGGACCTACCATTGTGTTCAGGAGAAATAAAACTGCGAATTTGAGTGTCGTGTTCCAATTATACAGTCAGTGGCATGAAGTCTAGGCAGATGTTCCCATTCCCGCAAACAAGATACAGCGAGGCAATGCTTGAGCTGCACTGTGATCCCTGTGTGGGTGTTGTTACTCTGCAGTGAGCAAGAAGCGTCTTTGTCACTTTGCCTGCGGACTCAGAAAGTTACTCTGATGTTCTTACTTAATGTCACAGTCTGCATCATGGGATAAAGCACACATGCTGCTGTTTACATAGTTTACATCAAGTTTTCAGGTCTGTGTCTTTAAAAAGTGACCGTGATGTTCCCACAGCTGACTTGCCAACACTGGGCTGGTTAGCCACTGAGCCACAACAATTTAAGTAAGCAAGGATCCAGCCAGCAGCAGCAACCTGCTTCTGAGTTGGGAGGATGTTCCTCGTAGCCTCCTCCAGTGTTGGATTCACCTATAGGTTCTGGAGATGCTGTTAACTCTTTCCAAGTTTCAGAACAGTAGAGCTCCTCTTCTCTGAGGTTATTACCCTGTACCAAAATTGGGAATGATCATGGGCAGAAATCTTACAAACTACACCCACATGACTGCATCATCAAAACTTGCCTTCAGAGATCATGTATCATTGCTGGCATGTCCTCTCCCATTCAAATCCTTGAGAGTTGTGAGGGTAGCTAAATGCAGGAATGTATCAGCTTCCTATTCTGGATCCGTGTGAGGCAGCAGGGGGAAGAGAGAGGCGGGATGAGCCTGCAGAGTGTGTTGGCAGACACTGGTGGACTAAAGGCCTTCTGCCCTGGTATCAGCCAGGGTAGACAAGCTCTCTCACAACACCTAATATGTACTAGCTCAGTGCTAGTGAGCATGGATATTTTCTCCAGAAGTCCCAGTAGATACTGTGACTTACGGCAGACACTGGCTGCTGTGCAGTTCAGTTAGGGTAGATGCTTGTTAGCCTGTCCTGGTAACCTCTGCAGAGTACACCTTCCTTCAGTTGCATCTTCTTCAGAGAACTATGGAAAGAAGTAATTTTGCATGGGAAGCAGGCAGGAACTCACCTGGAAAGAGAATCTCTTTCCCACCCCTTTCTTTTTTTTCACTGTGGGCTCTTGCATAATGTCTTCATCAAAGCTGGCAAATTATGTTTGCCATTCAGCTTCTGGTCTGCACTGGACGTGAGTGGCCTGCAGGGTCACAAACCAAATGCCATATTTCTTCAAGAAGAGTTTTGGACGGTGAATCAGACCACATTTGGTTAAGTTTCTTTTAGGTGATACCACAGACTGGAAAAACTTCTGTATGAAATACTTGATCAACCCCACTGCCCTAGCATTTCCTGCAAATAACGTGGTATCCTGGGGTAGGGAGCATTTCCTCTGAGCTGGCTGTGGACTTTGTGTGGCTTACCACTGTAATTCTTTGTCTTCAGGCTTCTTCTTTCACATTCTGCCATCTGCGACACTCCTTAGCATTGACTGGTTTCTGTTTTTCATCTTGCTCACACCTTCGGCTGTTGAATAGAGCTGGAGAAAGTCCAGACTTCTCTCGAGTGCCTAATTCTTCAGATCAAATCCATCTTTGCGGTTTTGGTTTTGGTTTTTATTTTTGGCTAACAAAGATGGTGATACCAGCATTGCTAACGGTGATATTTGTTATCTTCACCATTTTTTTCTACGTATCTTCCATTCTTTTCTAAGGTCTTTCTTTTGTTTTTAGTCTGCTGTTGTGCAGATGCATTTTGCTGCATTTTTAACTGTTACCCATCCTTCACTGTCTGATGTCTTGTCCTATTTATGGGCTATGCCATGGAATTTGTCCTTTGTATTTTACTAGGTCATCCTTGTCCCACATGCAGCATTTCTGTGTGAATAAGGTAATCATAAACCACCTACAGTTGCCTAAGAAATTCTTCTAATGAAGTCTTCAGCAAGCAGAGTCAGCGTAATGGTCTCAGTAACAATCTGTCCCTTGCAGGGGACCCTGGCACAACAACCTTTGTCAAGAAGTGGTTCCTGTGTCCCAACTGCTCAAAGAGGTGAGAGACACCCCGGCCACCTTCTCATTTTTGCACTGATCAGTTCAAATGCAAAGATGAACCTGGCTGTGTGTTCTGCAGCAGTTTTTCTTCTCTGTGGACAAAAAATGCTTTTACACTTTTCCCTTTTTCAGAGTCTTGCCCTTTACAAAATTTAAACCATTTTGTATGTGCATCTGAATCTTTTCTGCCTTGTCCTTATCTTCCTCACACACTGGGATAATGAGCTCTTCCATTCTCCAAGAATCTGTCATAGGCTGAACAATCATTGCCTACTCTTCCTTCATTCCTTTTCAGGTTAGAAGCTTCACAGTTTTCAATCTCTCTTGCATACCATTTCCTCTTGGATATCTCCTTGAGCAAGACTTTCTTTGAAAACATTTTGCTGAAGAGTGATTGCATCTCCTTTACAGTTTTTCCTTAAATAATTTTCTCACTTATTCATATCCTTCTCAATCTTTCAGCTGCTACAATCTGTCATGGGCTGTTTATGTCCACCTTTTCCTTAGCTGGATAGTATCTTTTTCCATAAATCCCATGTTACATTTCTGACTACTCCTTCTGAATGGCCTGCACTGGCAAAGTTTTCTTTGTGTGTTTATGTTCCCTCTCTTTTCCTCTGTTCACAGACATTCCTCTGGTATAACTCACTCCAGATTTTCCTTAGGCCATTTTATAGGGTACTTGAATATTTCTTTCTTTTCAATCATTCATATGAGTTCTACATCTTTTTAGTTAATTTTCACAAAACATCTGTCTTCCAAAAAATGTACATGCTATAATGTCCTTAGATTATTAGCTGTTGTAGCACCACTGTCCACAGTACGTTTATACTGTGAATATTCTGCACTTGAAGTAAAATGTTTGCATGGTTTGCAACGGCTTTGATTTTTAAACTTGAAAGAATCAAGCTATTGTCCATTGTCCAGTGTGCTATTTCTGGCAAATACCTTGACTATGATATCAATAATACGCTCATCAGATGTTTCATATTTCTGGATAGAAGAAGTCATAACTTAGAGACAGCATATAACTTTTTTCCACATGCAATCAGAGAAGGGGTAGCCTTTCTATATTTGTATTTAATGTTGTTTTCTTTTGTCCTCATGGGCCTCTCTTACTATCATGGGTGCTCTGCTAATGAAGCCTAGGGATCACGGTCATTTTGTTGGATGCAGGTAGATGGTACCCCTGAGTATCTCGACCTGTGTGTGAGACATCCATATATAGTGATGGACAAAGCCCAGGGTCTACAGGAGACCCATGCCCCACTGGAGCAGTACGTGGGGTCACACAGAACTCTAGGGCATCTTGACAGCAGCAAATTACTTATTTAGGTGATAGAATTGACTCCTTATTACTCAGACCATGTTTTTCAACTCTTTCCACTAGCTGAAATGACTACAAACATATTTTTCCCAAAATAATTTTTTTCCCCCACGCTGAAAGGTGAGTATTACTAGTCCATATTCAGCATGCCTAGATTTTCTTTGCAAAGTCTGGGTGGTAACTTCACATACCACATCAACCTGTCTGAAGTTTTTGCAGAAAACAGTTTAAGTCTTGCAAATTTAGCAGCTGTGTGGAGCTGGGCGCTCCTGAACCGAGCTTGTTTCCAGGCTGCAGGCAAGTCTTTATCCTGCTTCTGGCAAAAACAGTCTTCTTGCCTTTTGAAGCCTCTCCCTTAGCTTTCACTTTTGCACTAGCTGTGCATGCTGCATATCAATCTGTGGTTTGCTAATTTAAACCACTGTTTGTTTATATCCTTTGTCCTCCAGAATTTGCTCTTGGTCTTTTGCCAGGCTGCAAAACACACAAGTCTATTTTAGGGGGAAAAAACACAAATCTAAGTTTAAGTCAGGAGCTTTGTTTTTTTGGTCTTGATTCTCTCCTCCTTATTGCCACAGATGCTGTAGATCTTCTGAGGCCACTGAGCCAAGAAGTAGCTAACTTGTTGTAAATTACCTGAAAGTGTTTGCCTCTTGTAGGTTTTTATTTGTATTTCATAGAAATATTTTATATATAATCAAACTTTTTGTTTGTTTCATGTATCTATATAACATAGATATATGTGGTTTTGTTCCAAGTTCAGTCTTTGTAGGACTGCAGTTTATTTGAGGGTGTGTCTCATAAGGATCTCCTCTCTCAACATCTGCAAGTGGGGTCTGTTCTTTCTCCTCTCCATCTCTTACCTGAGAGGAGCTGGACCCTTCTGCCCTGGCTGGCCCACATCTTGCACTGGGGAATGAGTGGGAGATGATGGCCAACTCCCAGCCTGACCAAGGAAAGGCACCAGAAAGCCCCTGCTAGGCTGGTAAAGCAAAAGCAAAACAGCAAAATGTGGCAAGCTGTGATGGCCTCTGGTCTCCCACTTCTTTGTATTGCAGGTATCAGTCCCAAAGCAGAGACCTGCCTCGGAGCGACAGAAAGGATCATACGGGAAGTTACAGCGGGGTTTTGCTGTGAAACATCTTTTCTGAGGAAATACAGTGTCGATAGGCTGATAAGAACGGCTTCTACAGGAATCAGTTAGCATAAGCCTGAAGCTAAAGCTGGACTTTCAACATTAATAACTGATCTAGAAGCTTTTAGCATATTTGTGTCAGAAGGGCTCGTGCAGCCAAGGGAAAAAAAATGCGTGCATGACTAGCTTCCCCTTCTGTAAATGGAAGAGGTAACTACTCATAGAATTAGAAGTGAATGCAGGATGTATGCTGGCATAAGCAAAGCGATATATCTAAGGGGAATAATTCATATTTAGTCTAAATCTCTGCTAATGAGAGAGAGGCTTAATTTACAGACTTCACAAGGTTTTCTTGTCTGGAGTGAACAGTAACAGATTGATAGGACAGAAAGATTTCTTTACCATCAGTAGCCAAATATTCCTTTGTCCAAAGGAGGTGTTGCCTAGTGTTTTGGTAAATCAAGGAAGAGTTTCATGATCTTTCTTACTGGAAAATGCATGAATGGTCTGTGTCTTATCAAGGCAACACACTATTTTACTAGTACCACAAATTTGAGACCTTTTCTTATAATGACCTATTAGGATTTGAGGAACCCACAACAATTTGTTGCCATTTAGACAACTATTCTATGACCTGATGAACCCCTTCCCACCTGGGAAGGGGAATCAGGAAGAAACAAAGAAACCCAAGGATTGAAATATAAACAGAGTTAATAGAATAATACTAGATAATTAACATTGTTAATAGTAAAGAATCAATATTGATCCCAATACCAATATAAAATATATGAAGATTATACTCAGCCAATTCTATCAGCAGGATGCTGTGCACTCCTTCAGTCAACAGCAAGTGTTGGACACTGCGAGTGCTGTGGCTACAGGAGGAAGGGAAGGGCTCAGGGGTACAGCACCAGGGCAGAAAGTTCTCAGGATTGCAGCTGTTAAGGAAGAGAGAGAGCTCCTCGGCAAACTTTCTCATTTATAATGAATATGACATCCATGGTATGAAATAATCCTGTTGGACAGCTTCGTCAAGTGCCCAGGTCTCACTCCTCCTCATCCCAGCACCTGGCTAGCTCAAAAATACTGAGACCTTTCACAAATGCAGACACTGGAGTATTCTAGAAGTACAGTTTTCCCTAGCATTAGAAGAGACCTTACTAAAAAGTAAAATTACTGAAAGATAAATTAACGCTGTGTTGCTCAAACCAGGACAAGACCCTAGACCAACAGTCATCTAATGAAAAAACAGCAGTGACAACGGTGAAGGCTGAGCATCGCCATCCCAGGGAGTTCCTCATGGCAGCAGGCTCATCAGGCTGGTGCCACCCTGGCTGGCGCTGCTGGTGTGGTGTCTCGTCCTGGCCATCCCTCTGAAGCCACGTGTGAAGAGAGGAGCCCAACTGAAGCAGCTGATGTGGTGAAAAGGAGACAGGCTATATATTACTGCTGTGCTCATACGATGACTGGAGCCTGGAACATTTCAATTTCTCTTTATGTATACAGGGCATGGGTGTCAGCCACAGACAAAATGGTCTTTATATGGCAACAATTCCCAGACGGCCAAGGCAGCGCAGAGGAGGGATGATCCGTGCTCTGCTGCTGTGCAGCTGTGGGCAGGCAGAGAAGCCTCATGCTCCCCCACACTCATTTCCCCCCATGTAGGTAAAATAGGGTAGAAGGGCTGGGTGAGGTGACTGTAGTGGGAGCCCGTGCCCAGATGCTGGAGCAGGGTCAGGGCGTCAGAGGTGAGGAGGAGCTCAGGGTTCTGCAGATCAGCATCCTGGCAGACACCCTGCTGAAGGAGCCAAGGCTGGATTGTAGCTGAGGGAGAAGGAGGGAAAAAGTAGTTTGAAAGCTAAATTCTTGGCACCAGCAGAGGCTGAATTAAATGCTATCAGCATTGCTACAGCGGTGGTCTCTGAGCTGCAGAGAAGCCAGGATCCCCTCCCCCCACTGCATTTGGAATTAAATTCTTCTCATGCATCCAGCTTTCTGCCTTCTGCCCATAAGCTGTGCTGTGGCTCCTTATACAGGGGTGCAGTTGAAGCCCAGACTGTCACTGACAGATCGGGTTTGGTCCCAGCAACAGGAGCCTGCAGTCTTTTCTCAAATATATTGATGCCAGTCACCATAATAGTTTGACATATCTGATGTGGGGCCGTGGTTGTTCTGCCTGGATCTATGCTCCAGAGCACTCCCCCTCCTCCTCCTGCATGTCCTGAAGAGCTTATTTCTGAGGTATAGAGGCTCCACAGCTACTGACTACCTGGTTTCTTCCCAGAAAATAATGCATGCCTTAAAAAGACACCCACCTTACAACAAAGCAGTGACATTTTTACTGAACTTCAAGCTGGGCTGGAAGTCCATAAAAGACATACAAAAGACATGACAGAATTTTCTGCATTGTGGGGACTGGTATATAGTAAATATTTGAAAAAAAAATCCTGCCCTATTCAAGATCCATAAGCAGTGGGAATCATGTATATGAGATTTACTTATGTTTCAGCTCTGTGAAGCAATGTAATATTGCTGCAGGTTAATCTGTGGGTTTATGTCTTACTTGTGTTGAGAGGCCAAATGCATCATAACAGGTGTCTGCCAGGCATGTTTTGGATGTTAAACATGGCATGTGAAACCTAGAAGGAGCCTGGAAGGTATGGAGTGCAGCCAGACCACTTTATTCCAGGCAGCATGGTTGTGTGGGTAGAGAAGATGTTAGAGCTGATGCTCACTGCCCTTCATACAGTCATGGACCCTCCGTTTGGAATACTCACCATCATTCAGTAGTGGCTGAGTAAAATAGGTACCATAGAGATGAAGTGGCTGGATGAGTTCAGTACTGTGGTCTTCGTCGTTGGTAAAGGTTATGAAGGCTTCTTGTTGTGCATGGCAGTAACACACTGAGGTTGGTGGCCTAACTGCTGGTCTAAAAATTAAACTTTTGACTTGGGAAACGGGTTAGATTTAGAAGTGTTAGATCTACATGGGGTTCCTGGAGGACTGAAAAGTGTGAAACAGAGGTGTCTTCTGTCTCAAAAAGTTGCAAAGGTCCTGAAAATGGCTAAAGAAAGTTCACCTCCTGTAAGAGTGGGTCTGGGGTGTTTCATTACATTCATTTATTATGCATTTACTCAGCCTGGCTTTATTATTACCTTCAGGAGGGTTAATCCTGATCTACTCCCACATCTGTGACAGCAGAAGCAAATGTTTTTGCAACTCGTGAGACTAACAAAATGCTCCTGAACAGATGAATAGATGGGAATTAATAATGAGGACTTGTTTGGATGGCAGAAATTTGTCATCCCCATGTCATTACATGGGAAAGTAATTATCATTCTCATTTTGCAGGTAAGAAAAGAGAGACAGAGATTCAGCGACCTGCCAAAGGTGAAGCCAACAACTCTCAAAAGGGCTTGAAAAAAGAGCTTATTTCTTGTGACTTCTGAGTCTTTTCCGCACACAAACACTCTATTGTATATCAGGACATGGCTGCACACTCTTTTAAAACTGTGGATAACCACCCTGGAGCAACTCTAATCCAGGTCTTATGTGAATTTACAATTGTATTTCTGTTGAATTACCCAGAACAGCAATGTTAATGCCATCTGGATGAGGACTGATTACACTTGATCAAAAAAAAAAAAAAAAGTAATTTCCGGGGACAAAATTGCTTCTTCAAAGTTCTTTTGAACACACTTGAACTGACAGAAAGATTTTGCACCACTTCAACACCTTTCATCAGATGGCTGTGATGCATTTGAACTGGCAGCAGGAGCTCCCCCAGTGGAATTAGCACCCCATGGAGTCACTGCTGGGTGTGACACCCCTGGAAGCAGAGGAGCAATCAAACGCTAAGCCTCTCTGATGATGTTTTCCATCTGTTTCCCTGCCAGCACGCAACATACAACTCGCCACCATCTCTAGGGAAACAAAACTCTGTCATCACCTCTATGTGTGTGCGTCTGTGTCGCTCACATTGATATCTTTCAGTCTACTGGCAGCTTCAACCACATTTAATGCAAGGGTATATGTCTCAATAAAAAGTTATGTTCCTGCATGCTCGGTATAAATAAGTTACCAGGGAGAGGAGAGAACTGAGTTTGACTGTGCACAGGTCCATCCTCGCGGCTTCTGATCCTGATGGCTGGGTTGCACAGCTGAGCTTGGCAGAGAGCGTGTGGCTGGCAACATACTCTTCAGGGAAAGTGTTCTGTGAACTTTGTTAAGATTTTATCTACACAAGTCAGGCAATCAAGAAGCAGATATCCTCAACAGAAAGGACTCCAGTAATTACAAATGGAACCTGTTGGGGAAAAACTGGTAACAAATGCAATGAACAGTGGATGTTTGGTCCATGCTTGTTTTTTATAAACATATCTTTCCACATATCTTAACCTGTAATATCCCCCACAGTAACTTTGTTACTGATGAAAATCATGTGTTATCAACTGAATATCTGTTTCTTCTCCAAGCATAAACCACGAAGAACATAGAACAAAGACACTCGAACTGTATTTTGAGGGGGAAAAACCCCTAAAATTTGAAAGAGTTATTTTGGGTTACCTCCTTCACACAGGTCACATGATCCTATTTTAGGGTTTCTCCAGGAGTAACATCATACTGTAGACAGCAATTCTCTCACTCTTCAGTTCCTAGGCAGAAAGAAGTGGATAGAGTAACAGAAGGCAAGGCAAGACAAGGCAAAGGCAAAAGGCAAGACAAAGGCAAGTCATTTGGCTGCTTGTACCACTGTAATTCTCTGCCCTCTGTGCATGCTCAGGACAGCACAAAAGGAATAAAAAAGGGAACAAAGCTGAAATTGCACAGATCTAGTATTTCCTAAATTCTAAGTGCCTGAATTTATTATCAACAACATTGTTTACAAATACCTTGGGTGTTACAGAGTCAATGCAGCTTATGTAGCTCTTGGGATCAGAAAAAGGGAGAGAAGCCTCTCGAGTACAGTGTCAAGAAGCTTCACAGCCAAAGCAGTGAAAAGTGGAGGTGGGGATTTGAGGGTGCTTTCTTAAAAGATTGGTAGGTTTGGACAGTAGGACACCATATTAGTGGCAGAAGAGAAATAACCTTTTTACCCTGTGCTAAGTAGTCTGATGCAGAAAGCAGCATCTGAACATTAATTTTCCTTTGCCATAAGCAAAGTGACCCAGCTGCCAGGAGATCCTGAGGATACCTCTGACCAGCTTCCTACGTGGTCCTGCAGATTTCAATTGCTGTCTAGCTTCCAAAGGTCATCCATGAACATGTTCATCCAGTGTGTCCTCCCAGGGTGGCAGTTAAAGCTCTCTTGTGACCTGGGGTTCAGTCTGTGGGCTACATAGACGCTTCCAAACACAGCCTTCTAAACCTCAAAGACTACTGTGTAAACTCCAGCAGTGGGTGGTCTGTCCAGCACCTGTCCTCCAAGGAAGCTCTTGGTCCCAAATTCCAAATGGATGAGGGGCCATAACTTTCCCCCCAATTCCATATGTTGTTAGTAAAGGAGGTAAACAACACACTTGAGCAGATTGAATTCCTGTTGGGGTGCGTATAGGCCCTGTCGTATGTTGTCAGAGGAGAGGGGGAAGTGTTTGTACTTGATTATTCTCCAGTGATTGTACAGAGCAGATTGGGTTGTGTCATATGGATTGGGTTGCTTCCCAGGGCCAAGTGCTTAAACTTAGGATGAACTGGCATCTATATTCCACCTCTTGGGTTTGGTTTTTTCCTTCCCACAGAAACTTTCTTACAGAATGTGCCAAAAGGAGAAGGCAGTTTCCTTTTCTGTATTTAAAAGACATGTGAGCTTCAGTGTGAGGAGAAAAAGAAACAGTTAAAGCAGCACATGTATTCATCATGTTGTTCCTGAGATTTGATCTCACAATGTGTTTGTAAGGGCAGTATTGCTGTCCCATCAGGTGCTATTGCATCCAAGAAACTTTAAGGAGAAGAGCAGTCCTGTGGAGCTGAAATGCATGCTGGAGCTAGGACCAGCATTTAGGAAACCACTGAGGTCACAGAGAGAAAGCAAACAAATTGTGAGAATGGAAGGATTTTTGGGTGAGGGAGGTCTTATCAATGCAGAAAAATACCTGATGGGAGGGTATAACAAAGAGTTAATAGCAAAGACGTAATATGACATAAGACACAATAGCATGTTTAATAATTACAGAATAACATTGTTATAGTAGGACATAAGACTTAATAAAAACACATAGTAACAAAAACAGAGTCAGACTCTTCTGAGTGATACCCAGTGAAAAAGCAAGAGAGCAGAGGCACACATTAAAATACAAGAAACTGTATAAATTTAAGAAGGAACTTTTTATTTTTATTGTGAGGGTGATCAAACCCTGGCACAGTGAGGTTGTGGAGTCTTCATCCTGGGAGATATTCAAAACCTGACTGGACACAATCCTGGGCATCTGGCTCAAGGTGAATACTCTGAGCAGGGGGCTGGACTGGATGACCTCTGATTCTGAAGTTCCATGAAATCCACTTCCAAAGTAGATTAATGTGGCAGTACTGACAGCATTGTCTCCAGTAACAGCCAAGTCATCAGACTCAGACTCTAGGAGCCACAGGTTGAATGCTGAAGGGCATCAGTGAACGCTGGAAATACTGCATTAATGATTTGAGATAATGCTTTCATTAAATAGCTAATGAAGAATCCTGGCAAATAAAAGCAAAGAGATCTGTCCCTGTACTGTAGGAGTTGATGACTAGTAAGTAACACAGAAAGGTAATAGGTCTGTGTACTGATCAAAACACTTGTCACACAACAGAAGTGGAGATCTGTGGCTTTACCGTTGTCCTGGGCTGCAGTATTTGTACACACAACCATGTTCCCTGCTTAACCATTCATTTCCAGCAGCGAAACAGCAGAAACTGTTTTTAAAAAAGACGTTGCTATGGAATGTTGTGCTTAAAATATTACATGTGTATTTTCCCAGTGCTTTCATGGGTGCAGTTCTGTGGTGGGTTGACCCTGGCTGGACCACAGGTGTCCGCCCAGCTACTCTATCATTCTTCTTCTCAGCTGGATGAGGGGAGAAAATAAGATGGAAAACAAATTGTGGGTCAAGAAAAGGCAATTTAATAAAACAAAAGCAAAGACTGCATGCAGGAGCAAAGAAAAATAAAATATTTATTCTCTACTTCCCATCAGCAGATGATGTCCAGCCATTTCCTGGGAAGCAGTGCTTCAGGACATGTAGCAGTTGCTCCAGAGGACAAATGTTGTAATGAAGAATGTGCCTCCTCCTCCTCCTTTCTATTAACTCTCTGGGTTTTTGCTGATCATGACATCATACGGTATGGAATATCCCTTTGGTCAGTTTGCGTCAGCTGTCCTGGCTGTGTCCCCTCTCAAGCTCTTGGCCACCCCCTCCTACTGGTGAGGGGGAAGTGTTGGAGAGTCTGTGGGAGCGCTGCACAGCAGTGGCCAAAACACTAGCATGTTACTAACACCTTTCTAGCTGAACCATAGCACAGCACTATGAGAGCTGCTGTGGGGAAAGTTAACCCCATCCCAGCTAGACCCCATGCAGGTCTGTCCCAAACCCTCTGCACACAAAGGAGAGGTGTGACATCTTCCAGAAGATAAAGCAATGTAAAGATGTCTTCCAAGACAGAACTTGAGCAACAGAGACCTCCTCTGTACAAGTTGTTTTGCTGCTAGAAGAAAGCAGACCAAACTCTCTGAAAGTGGCAAGGTTGCAACAAAATTGTGCAAACTCAGCTAATAAATGTGAATTGGGTGTACTCAACAGGGGTTTTTTTGTGTACAAATGCTCAAAAGTGAATGGTAATAGACAATCTACCAGCTTGTCAGTCTCACCACTGTGCCTGGGAAGACCACGGAACAGATCCTTCTAGAAGGTATGTTCCCTCCAAGCACTGGCCCCTGGAAGGTTCATTTGCTGTAAGTAAGCTGATCTTCCTGCCTCATATGTGATATGGTATAAGGCAGGATTGCCTTACATGATAAATCCATGCTCTCTACTCCCCATCACTTTCTTGTCCTTCACAGGACAAGTTGGAAGTTGTTTCCAGGATCTGTTGCTCCTTCACCTCTTCAGGGCTGGAGGTAAAGCTGGCAGGCCGAGCAGGAGTTGTGGAAGGCAGCTTATGAGGGGTATCTCTGGGGGAAATTAACTGCACCTCAGCCAGACCCCATACAAGCTTAATGAAAGTTTTGTGGTCTTTCAGTGTCTGTAATTCATGAGGCATAAATATAATTAGTTAAGGAACCTGGATCCTTTGGGGGCATTTTTAATGATGTACTTCAATGAATTTCATTTTAATGGAGTACAAATATATACATAAAATCTGTGTATCCTTGTTTTTCACACTGTGTGTTCTCAGGCTGAAGATCCCCTTTCTTGCTATTTTTCAATGAAGTTTAAATTCCTTTCTGTTCCCAGTCTCACCCTTGGATCATTCCTTAGATACCAGAGCATTCTACTGTTGGCTTCAAACTTTTGATGGCCATGTATGTGGACAGACAGGGCAACTACAAAGGCTGGGATTGTGATGGGGAGACAAGAAGAGGCAGAGCACTACAGGTTTTTGTTCTTCTATACACCTTTTGTTTTTTTTTTTCATGAGAAGCACCAATAATTCTTGCATTTAAAGCCATAACTTTTACTTGATTTCGTTACTTAACATTGGAAGTGGCAAAGGACCTGGGAGCTGGGGGTGTTCAGCCTGGAGAAAAGGAGGGGAGACCTTATCGCCCTCTACAACTACCTGAAAAGAGGGTGTACCGGGGTGAGGGTCAGTCTGTTGTCCTGCGTAAGAAGTGATAGGGAAAGAGCAAATGGCCTGAAGTTACCCCAGGAGAGGGTTAGATTGGATATTGGGAAAAATTTCTTCATAAAAAGGGTTCTGGAGCATTGGAACAGTCTGCCCAGGGAAGTGTTTGAGTCACCATCCCTGGTGACTCAAAAGACAGGTAGACGTGATGTGGAGGCACATGGTTTAGTGGTGGATTTGGCAGTGCTAGGTTAACAGTGGGACCTGATGATAAAGGTTTTTTCCAGCCTAAAGATTCTGTGATTCTGTGACCACTCAAAGTCAGCAGCAAGGATAGGCACTCACGTTAAAATACATCCTGAGGGCTGGTGTTGATGTCAGTAGGGCTTCTCTTCTGTGAAATACCTTTGCCTCCAGTTAATCCTTTTCCCCTGAGGCAGCAGACTACAAACAGGAGTCCCTATGGCACAAACTTCTGTTTATGTTACTTGCTGAGTGTTTAAAGCCTTAAGCACCAGATATCCTCACCATGAATCCTACCTCCACATCTCACACAGGCCACTTTCTAACTGGCCTGGTCAGTTTCCCTGTTGATGGAGACAACTGAAGCTACTGTTTTTTTAGGCAGATATTTGATATATCAGAGGTGTTATGTGCAGTCACTCCATGTTTGTGCAGGCAGTGCATGCAGAGGAGACCTGCTCAAGTGCAGCAGTCTTCTCAGGGAGCAGCTGTTTTTTTACAAATTCCCTCAAAGCCGCCTGGTGCCAATCCTAATGGCACATCTGTAGTGGAAACTGCTGAAATCTTTTCACCACAGATACGCATGACAGAACTCCGAAGAGTATCTTTGTCAGACAACTTCAGTGGTTACAGAGAGATAAAGCCTGGAGGAGAATGTGCTATTTCAAACGCCTGCACAGTTATTTATTTTCTAATTTGCTAAGGTTTAAGATTATGCAGATATACAGAAGCGGTTTAGCCTGGAGTCAAGGTGGCTATGGAGGCTGTGCAAACATGAAAGGGTGTGTTGTTTTGGCTTCTTTATTTAGAAAAATTATTAAGGGTGGGTTTTTTTTCTGAAATACGTGCAGCAGGAAGAATAAAGACTGGCACATTGCTATAACTAACGTATTTTAAATGGTCATTTGAGAAATTAGTGCGTTCCCCTGACTGCCCTTGCTAAAATGCTTGGCCTGGCATCTGAGAGACAGGCATGGATGGAGAACCCATGGCTGTCAACTATCAGTGTTGCAAAGCCCTGTGATTTAAACATCCATTGGAGTTCAGGAGCCAGATCACTCGGAACTGCCATGAGCTCAATAGCAAGGACACCCTTGGAAATATGGCTAATGATCTTCAACTTTATTAACAAAATTTATTTATTAATTGCAAATGCCCATGCACATTTAGGCTTTGTAGAATAAGACCAATGTCTTTGCATGTAGTCTCAAGTTCTCCTAAGTAACAGGTAATCCAGGAGCAGACTGGGCATTATGTACCATCATACCTAAATAAGTAACCAATTAATTGTCCTCCTAAAAGCTTGTGTTTAGTGGCTAAGCTTTCAGGCTTCGTCTGTAATTTCAAATTCTCTAACTTCTGCACCCCAACTTCAGCAGAGCTGGGAGGTTGTGAACTCCACCCACGAGTGACCTGCATTTTGGCTGTCTAATCAACCTCCTCACAAGAACTACTTACCACGAGATGCCACTAGCAAATTACTGAGCTTGCATCCAACACTACTAACCATGCACTGTTTGAGAGCATTTTGCCAAAATAAGCATCCTCACCCACATTGAACTGTCTGAAGGCAGAGGCAGTTAAATATTTTTCTGAAACATGCTTTTTCTTGCTGGAAGGTAAAAGGTCCTTGTTTCCATGTCAATGTGCTTGCACACTCTGTCAATCCTCTTCATGTAGAAATCCCTGTTCTGCAATACACATTGAAAAGCTTGGCCTTTGGATCTGTTTTTTCCCTTACCCAAGAACTAGGTGGAGTGAAGGCATCTTTGAAGGAACAGGACTTGTGGAAAAGCAAGTTCAGCAAGTCTGAACAAAAGCAAAGCAAAGACCAGGGCACTCCCTACTTTGGACTTTGGTGTACCCTACTTGCCCCTTGCCTGCACTGGGCTGCACTCCCACCTGAGGGCTTTGTCTGACCCTGAGGATGCAGCAAGTATCAGAGCGAAGATGGTCAAATAAGTTCACTTGGACCTATTCCTTCAGGAATAGGTTGCTTATCTGGCTGCTAAATTCTTCACAGCTCCACGTGTGACATCTTACACTCATTTTGGAATGAACTGATGCGCAGATTTGCAAGTAATTTATATGAACATATGCCTCTTCTTGCAGTAAATGTATCTTGGGGAGGCAGTTTGGGGAAGCAGACTGGGAATGGGTTCCAATCAAAGGTGCTGGATAGTCCCAATAAAGGATGGATGTATGGGAATTGCATGGATATCATAGAATGGTTCTGGTTGGAAGGGACCTTAAAGATCATCAAGTTCCAACCCTCCTGGACAGGGATACGTGCAGCATCTGGCACTTCTGTGTTTTCTGTTTGCTGCCTAAGGGCTGGGTGAGGAATGGCTAGTATTTGTGGATAATTTTGAGGGTGCTGGCTGTAAGTGGTGTGGGTGAGTGGAGGTCCTGCTGCCTGGTGGTCTCAGGTGGATGGGTGGAGGGACATACAGTTCTGGGGAGAAGAGGTAAAATGTGCTGGGGGCTGGGAGAGAGACGTTGTATCTAGGTCACTCTGGAGGACAGAGATGGAGTCAACCTGCAATTATTTTAAGAGAACAAGAGAGCTAAAAGAGACTTTTTGGGGTTTCTCTGCAAAAGAAGTTGCATTGATGGCAGGTGAGAAGATTTTCAGGTCTGTCTGTCCTTGGTTTTTTGTGAGGTGCCAGCATCCCTCTCCCTGACTGCTTGGGAGGCAGCAGGGGAGTGGCTGGAGGCACGTGGCTTCCTCCTGTGTTCAGCTCGGCCAAAGATGAGGAAACCCTCAAGATGAGATAAAGAGCTTATACTTGTGTGTTTTCAAACTTTTGTCTCCCCCCCAAGATAAACAAAGGAAAGGAAAAGGGAGAGTCTTGAGGGAAAAAAAAAAAAAAAAAGGAGGGGGGGGGGGGGTTGGGGGTAGGAATCACCCTTTTCATTTTTTGCAATTAGAATTATTTTTGTCCTGCTTTGGAAGACCCCCAATTACTTAATTAACCCCAGTAAGGAAATGGACTTCCTGGTCTTTATAAAAACCTGATGTGCTAACATTTTCCATTCTGAATTAGAATTAAAACAGCCACAGTGGAGAAACGTGGTGTATTTTATACATCAAAGAACTGAGGCTATTTTGAGGCATGGGTTGAGGGAGGCCATAGTTTTATGTTCCATTTTCTTTGTGAGCAATGCAGTCCAGGATGTGTTTTGCTTGGGGTTTTTTTGGAGGTCTTTTAATCCAGTTAAAAGATGAGTCCAGTGATCCATTTTACCAGCCAGCCCTGCAGACAGTCAGTGTTGGCACAACTGGGAGGGCAACATGAGAGTGTGGGGGTGGGAACAGGCAGCCCTGGACGGGTCTATCAGCCAGCTTTGTCAGAGAAGAAAATGTAACAGGAAATTATAACCTTGCATGTTTTTCACCCTTAAGTAAAAGGATTTAATTTTTGGAATTAAATGTAACGGGCAGTTAACAATATTTGATAATACTGTACAAAATCAGAGGTTAAGAGGAGAGGAAGACCCTACTTAATCCTCCAGGAAGAGAGACAAGACTGTTATCTAGGTGTATTGCTATTCGCTAGTTTGTGTTGGGGCTACATGTTTTAGCAAATAATCCCACCAGAGTTCAGCTCAAGAAAATAGACCTTAATATAGACCTTAAAACAGTTCTTTAAGGTAGCCAGTCTCATCAGCTCTGGATGTATGTAATTAATAGACCTCAGTATTCCATAACATATTCCGGGAAGTCAGTTTTGAATTACCCTTAAATCTATAATCATGTTCATAGGAGAGGCTGGTCTGAAACAATGTTCCTTTATTTACAGTGACTTCACTTCTGTCCAAACTGATCAAGTCAGGTAGCTGCAATAATTTGTGCTGGTGACTGTTGATACAGTAAGAGACCAGGGATTAATGTTGAATAGCCACATTGCGAATAGCCAGAAGAACAGGTTTCTTGCATGCATCCATTAATTAAAGGACAAGTTATAAAGGCAACTGAGCGTGAATTACAGTAAAGCTAGGTTCCTTTTGTCTGAGTCACCTGTGGAAGGGGGAATTCAAAGAGTCCTTGTGCCTTGCAGAACTTATTGTTACTCTGGGACTAGAGGGCTGCCTGACATGAAATAAGGCAGCTGGGACTTGCCAAGGAGTAAGGACACCCCAGTCACATCTTTTTACCCTGATATGGCCTCAGAGGCTCCACCTGGAGCACTCAGGCACGCTTCAAATTCCTGCAACAGGCTGCATGTCTTGGCCATGTCACATTGGGCAAGGCAGAAATACAGGGTCTAAATGTGAGCTGTGGTGTGCTTCAGCAAGACCTCAGTCTGGATACCTGAAGAATTAAGACCCACATAATGTTTTTCACCCACAGTTTAGGTGAAATACCAGCCACAATAGGTCACCCCCAGCCTGCAGGGACTGCCCATGTCCTGTGCCAGCTGATGGTCCTGCTGAACGAGGGCATTTCTCAGAGGCTCATATGTTTGTCTTACAGTACTCCTGCCACTTCAGGGTGGCAGAAACAAGTTCTATGGAAGCAAAGGACTTGGCTTAAGCAGTTATGTGCAGGTGGTTTAAGTGCCACCCACATCCCTGAACTTTCAGAGATGGCTTATCAATAGGAGATGTCAAGAGCAAAGGCACAAGGGAATTTAAGTCAGTGGTGATCAGCTGAATGTTCTGGATTAAAACCTGTGTGTAAAAAGACTGAGACAAAAACCTACAAAAAATTACCATGATCATGTTCTGAACTTGCACTCGGAATCTGAAGAAATTGCAAAGCATTCTTTATGTATGTATGTGAGTTCTGATATAAAGTTAGTTAGTTTGCTTTTTTACCTTCATTTTTAAACACAAATTCTTATAAAAGTAATATCACTGACCAATGTTTGCAGAGATGACAATTTCTGTGAAATCTGAGGCCGGAAAATAACTGTAAAGAAGCAGATCTATCCTGAGAAGAATATTTGCAAAAAGTGTGACAGGACAAATCTGCAGTAGAAATCTGATTCTGAGTGTAAAGGCTGAGGTAGAAGAATACTGAAATGTTATCTAGGTGATCTGTTGGTCAATCAAAAAATTACCTCTCAGATTTGTAATATTATAAAAAATTTATCATGAATTGATGACTTCTAGAAGTACTCAATTAATTAATTTGTAGAGGAAATATGCAAAATCATGCATATTTTTTTTCTCTGAAGTGTTAATTCCAACAGGTTTACTTTTTATGGAAGAAATCAAAATGGAATTAGGCAAATAATAAAAGAAGACAAGCAACAAATAGAAGTCAAAACCTGAAACATTTCAAGCATTTCAAAGATGATTTGTTCCTCTAAAAGACTTCAAAGGAACAGAAAAAGAGCCATGCAAAATTTCTACTGCATTTTGGACATTTATTGGTATTTTAAAACTAATCAGAAATTGCAAAGAAGAGGAACTTGGAAATCTAATCTAAAAAAATTAAAATTGCTATAGCATCAATAATGAATTATCCCCCTCAATTCCACTGTAAAACTATACTGGATGGTATATATAAAAGTATTAGAGAGCCAGGGTTTGCAGTTTAGTTGCTACTACAGGGAATTTGTGCATGTATATGTGTGTGTGTGTTTGTATATGTGTGTTTGCACATAAATGCAAACATATGCACGTGTGTTTGCAAAAAAGAGAATATGCCCAGGCCAGGGTGGAAAAGAGTTTAAAAGGCAGAAACCTGGAGTCCAAATAAGGCAGAAGAAAAGTGTTTTGAGAAACAATAACTTTTATTTTTATTTTGCTTACTATAGTCAAACCCATCCACCTAGAACTAAAGGAAAGCAGCTGCTGGAGGAAAATTGTTCTCTCAAGTAGAAAATGTAAGACAAACATCACAGTCTTAGTCATACAGGTTAACAAAACACATTGCTGTCCCACTTCTGTAAAATTTCTCCTTCACATCATGTTCCAGGTACAGAGAATCCCAGGGCTGCCTTCAGAGGTCTGGAGGTATTGGCAAGATTCTGCATCCTGGCTCCCAATATCCATGGTATTTACAGTGGCCTGTCTCTGGCTAGCTGGATGTGCTGGTGTGCACATCCCACCAAAGGGACCTCTTGCAGACTAGAGGTTTGAGTCCGAGTCCTAGTGGACACACACTAAGATGGAGTAGCTAAATCACTGAACCTGTCTTTTCATCTGACTTTTAAGCTCAGCTTTGGGAAGGGCTGAATGCATCTATTTCTAGCTTTACAGCAACTTGCATCCAGAACTCATAGCACGTCCATAACCAGATCTGTATCCTACCTAGTTCATGCCGACCTTCCTCTTTCAAGGGTGTTTAAAAGACAGTCTGCCAGACATGGCAGCCAACTTGATGTCTGCAGTTTTAGTAACATCTAGACTTTCCCACTGGTACATGAGCTGCCGGAGGACAGGCTGTTGGTTTCAGACCTCATATGGTTTTGAAATAGTTTCATGTGGCATGTACAATATCACTGCAGAAACCAACTCAGTCAAGCTTCTTCTAAACATCAGTACTGCATGTGATTTCTGTAGGTAATGCACCCTTCCTGTGGTTCCTGAGCCTCTAGTTTACTGTAGTTGCATATTAATCTGAAATTTAAACATAGCTGATGCACAGAGATTCCCCATACCAGTTAGGTTGTTCATAGTGCCATTTTCCATCTGTGTACATATATACTTTAGTATGTGCTGTCTCTTCTGGTTTGATCCTAATATATTAACCAGGTGGATGTGGCGTCAGGCAAATGGTACAGTTTACCTTTGGTATCTGCTGGCAGAGAACACTTCCTAAGGATGTCTTGGGGGAGAGTCACGATGGACATGTTGTTCCCCTTGGATATCATGCTGTCTCCCCTCTAAGAGTCATTTTTCCATTGCATCTTTGGCAGAAGGAAAAGCTAAAGCTCAGGGGAGTTGCAGCAATTCATTTTTCACTCAGGACTTACTTTAAAAAGCAGCAAAAAAGGGTATATGGAAGACAGTCTAGGAGGACTAAGGGTTTGGACTTTTTTTATATTTTTCTTCATGGTGCTCTTTGATCATACTATGAGTAAGGTCAGTGTAAAGTAAGGCATGCAATGCAGCATCCCACGCAGTCAGCGTGCAGCTTTCTTTGCATGCAACAAATGATAAAGCTTGTCCTGTTTTAAGACCTACTCCACTTTATAAGCAGAAAACAGTCCAGCAGCTATGTTAAAAATGTCTGTGCCTTCAGACAAAGCTCAAATGCCACCTCTCTCATCAGTGGACATGAAGCTTTTTCTCTCTGAGCAGCCACCCTGAGCCAGGACTGTTTATAGACCAGACTGAACTTGTTGGAGTCCGACAAGGAGAGAAAGGAAGCTTCCTCACCCCACATACCTACTAGAGGCTGCTGTTATCTCCCCATCTTCTGTCCCCAAGCCACAATGCGGCATTCCTCACTTCCTCCTGCCCATGCAGGCAGCACCAACAATGTGATTCTGTGCTACTTGGGCAAGTTCATGCTTGGAGCTGTGAAAGCCACGGGAGAGGGCTGAGACACTGCGTCACTCCGTAGCTGGTCCGAAGCCAGCTGTGTGCACCACACCAGCAAATGCCCTGCAGTTGGGTATGTTTGTTTGGTTTTTAAGTAAATCCATGCAATGAAGAAATGAAACAATTAATGAATAAGTTCAGTATGGTTGCCCTGGAGGTTACTTTACTGGTTATGCCACACTTCTGAATGTTTTTCTGCTTTATGGAGATGAGGGATGCAATCCTGTCTGGGAGAAGTCTAGCATAGATAAAAAGAGTTTGCTTTTTGCAGTTTTTTAACATTGTGTTTAGGTAAGTTGTTTGTTAATAGAACTAGTGACAGCTCTGTTGTTACAAAGTGACCCTTAAGACAAAGAGGATTTCTCATTTCTATCATTTCTCAACATTGTACGCTGCTAAAAACAACAAACTAATTGTTAAAAATGCTGAGATGATTTACTGAAGAAGTAGGAAAGCAATATAGAGAAATGGGTTGGTTACTGGTCACACTATGACAGTGAAGTATCTCAATGTGTACTTTACGTTTCTCTGTGCAACAGGAAGCACTGTACCCCAAAGTCATCACTTCTCATATCCTACTTTTTGTTCTTTGTAGTTCATTGAAAGGCAATATTGTGGTGTGGGCTGGACTGGCCACTGAAGTGAATGACAGAAACTCTCCCTGACCTTCCTCTCCAGGGAGAGGAGGAACAGAGAGAAAGAGTCTTAGGAGTTTAAAAAGAAACCAAACCACCTTAATGAAAATATTAATAAAATAATAAAAATAAAATAATGAAATATACACTATATATACAAAACCATAACAAGCTCCCAGGATGACAGTCATATCAGCAGCTGACACTGGGAAAGTTTCATGCTGTACTGAAGGAGGTAGCTGGTCATATGTGGGAACATCTTGGGGGACATTCTGATCCTCCCTGCTTGCCTGGTTCAACCGGTTTGTGTCACCAGGAAGCAAGGCCTGGAATCTCCTGACAAAGGTCTCTGGCAAACTGAAATATAAAGGTCAGCCTCAAAATTTGGCTAGTGAGATACAGGGAAATGCCAAAGTCTCTTGCCCATGGGCTACTTACAAAGGGAAAATCAGACACCTGCTCTCTTTCCAGTCCATAAGTTTTAAATATGTGATCATTTGGTATTGTCCTGAGATTCCAGCTCAACTGATGGATGTCATGGACCTGTTTTGAGGATGGATCAGGTTTACTGACTGCAGGGAGCTGTTGGACCCTGGCTGTATTAGTGGAAGGACCTGAAAGATGCGCAGCCAAGGGTGCCAGTGTTGGGTTGCAGAACTGTACTCTATTCTTGGCTCTGGCAATAAACCTCATACACACTGCTAAAATCAGACTTCAAAAGTGGCTGCTGGTGGTACTTCTCTGTTCCATACCACCTGCTTGACACCTAGCTTCATCTATAAAAATATTGTGGATCTTGCTGATTATGTCTCAGCTGTCAACTGTGAAATGAGAAATTCACAGCAATTCTTTATTCCTAGAGGTGCACTATGAAAAATAAATTAATTTGTGGTTATGGTGTGCTTGGATAATAAGATAACACCTCTGCAGGACATACTGGGAACAAATTAATAGTTCTTTCTGCCTTCAGATCAGGGTTTCAGTAGTATGTAGTAGATAAGGGAAGAGAGACTGAAAAGTGAGGATAGACCAAATATTCATGGGCTGTATCTCACAATCCTGTTCCCAGTTAGGCAATAATTCTGTCAAAACAGTATGTCCTTACATGACAAAAGACTAGACTGTATTGTAAATGTACTTTCTTATTTCTGTCTTGTAAGTCCTGGCTACTATTTGTAAATATTTAGCTTTGCAGACTCTAATGTTCTTTTAACCACCTCCTTTTTAATGGCAGCTAGGATTAAAACCAAAATAAAATGATCTTCCCATTTCATTAAGGAAATAGCAATGCTAGCAGTACTGGCATCCTCGGGAAATAAAACCATGTGGAAATAACATGAAAAAGGTAGGAAAATGTACTCTCTCTTCCTGGTAGATGTTACTTTATCTCTAACTTCTGTAAATTGATTCAATTTCCTTCCACTTAGATATTCTGATTGCCTGCTGCCACTCCCAAGAAATTTGCACAGCCAGTACAGAGCAGTACAGAGGAGGAGGAAGTGAAAAAGGGTAGTATAGTTTACAAGCATTTTATAGTTGTAACTTATTAACAAAGAACTCGTTCTCCAGTGAGTGGAACAGCTTTAATGATCATTTTGCCCTTGACATTTTTCTTCCACTGACACGTGCTTGAGGTGATGTCTACTCTGAATTTCATCGTAAGGGCATTTCTGATTCTTTTTTTTTCCTTTTTATGAAGCAGAATGTCTAGTTATCCAGTAAGTGGCAGCAAATGGCTTAAAAATTCACCAACAGCAAATTGTTATCCTGTGAATCCTTGACCAGTGAATGAACAAAAGTAATGGATTTCTGTATATGACTGCAGTGGGTGAAAGAAAAAGGAGAGCTGTGTACGCTCCACGCTTGCTAATCCTCAGAAAGAAATTGCCTTTAAACTCCCAACCAGTAGAACCACCCCAGTTCACAAAATGCTTTGGCAAAAATCATGCATTTATCCAGTTTGGAAAAACTCAAGCTGCCTAAACTGATCTGTTTGGCTTTTTGGTGATGTCTTATCCACATGTTTCATGTGGATGGTGAGGAAGCATAAAACTAGGAAAAAAATTGCAAATGCTATGCAAATAACCACCCTACCCCTGTTTTGTTAAATATTTATGAAGGTACACAAAGAGGAGAAATTAGGTATTTGGGAAAAGAAATGGTCATAAAGAAATGCATTTCCAAATTATCTTGGGGCTTCCTGCTTCCTTTCACTTTCTTTAAAAAAAAAAAACAACAACAAAAAACTGCATTACGAACCAACATTAGTATTTATGAAAGAAAAGGAAATGGAAAATAGTATTTGCCCACAAACTGTGGCTAAAATGGCATTTTAAGTTTCTAAAGAGCAAATGTGAGTAAGGAATATCTAGGAAAGAAGCCACATCTGGTAAAATTTTTATGAAAAAAAAAAAAAAAACAAAGCCAAAGAATAGTATGTTGAAACAGCAATTAGAAACTTTATTCTAAGCATTTTTCTTCTACTTTTAGTACAGACTATTTTTCAAAGTGGAAAGACATTTTAGAATCATCTGCTCCTGACATGAAGACTCCAGGGCAGTAGGCTGGATAGCAGAGCAAGCCATTAATAAGCCATTCTAAACTGCACTTGAGGTTACTGGCCAATTTCATGGGTGGTTCAGGCCATTCTGAGGTAAGAGTTACCCACTAATAAATATTGTGCTGGAATGACCTCCGACAGTGAAACACTTAGTGCCATTTCCCAAGAGAAGAGAATGATCCTTCATGGTTTTCATCTTTTTATCCAGGCAGATACAACTGTTTATCTGCCTTAGATGTGTAAGTGATTACCTTGCCTGCTTGTGATTTAAAGTAGGGCAGTGGGGCTGATGGGACATTGTGGACCCTCTATTGTCACTGTTGTACGGAAGATGCTCAGTCCAGCATTGTCTTTCCATTCAATGGAAAGCACCTGACTAAGATAGACATATGAATGACTATGAACTACAAGTAAGCCAAAGAAACTAAACTGGGAGTTGTGCAAAGAAGCTGATTCTGTATGAAATGTCCTTCAAAGACATACTGAGATTACCCTTGAAACAGATGACAGCTTGCTGAATTCATCATGATCACTTGAAGCTGTTATGTTGGGACAAGAGATTGGAGCCATCTCCAGTAAGGTGAGCTTTACTGTAGTCAGCCATAATTTAATTCTCTGAGGGTCTAAATGCTACCATATCTTCAACTCTGAGCTAATATTGAAGTCCACCTTGAAATGAGGTCTGGTACAGAACAGTTTTCCCTTTTTCCCTTCCCAACTATGATGATACAGTTATGGATGACTGTGTAATTTGGGGGCTTGGATTTCTGCTCTATTGGCAAGAATAATTCAAGATGTTAGTAATGGTCTTTGAAGCACTACATGAATCATGAGCTGATTGCTATCAAGATTGTCAGAAGGATCTGAAAAGTATCTAGACATTAAAGAAAACCAACCCTATGCCCAAAGGCAAGGGTGGTTTTGTTGTTCTTTTGTTTTTTCTTAATAATTTAATAACTGGAGGCAGTCTTAAACCAAAGGCTTCGTTTTTCCCTTGGTAAAGTCCCAGACTGCAAATGTAGGAGTGCTGGGGATATGGGAGAGAGAGTGAAGAAATGTACAATTGGAAGGGAGTACTTGTGTTACTAATTCTAATCCTTTCTATCATAAGCAACCCCATCACATGCTCACTCAGAAAGTTTTATCCTCCAAAGAAAGAGTCAACACGCCTTCCCTGAGTCTCTGCCTTATTGCTGTGCAATGGCACAGGCAGTACCATCAGGCTGTATAACCCTGACCTACATCAAGTATCCCCTTCAGCCCAGAACAGGGGCCTCCTCTGAACTTTCTGTTCTCTGAATCTCATTTCTAAACTGGTCACTTTTCATGACAGAGGGCCCTTTGCTGTTTGGGTGTCCTGATTCCTACTGGGCAATAATGACAGGTAGAGTGGGAGGTGAGCAGTAGCACCATTTGCTGGGGGGGAGGGGGATGGCACTCAGTGGAGGGGACAATGGGGATGGAAGAGGAGAGATGGAAGAGAGAGAAGCAGAAGAAGGAGTGAGAAAATGAGCATAAGGAGTAGAAGGTGATAAAGAGATAAAAGGTAAAAGAAGATAAAGAGGTAAAGCCTCACATGGCCAGGCTATACAAATTACAGGTTATGGATGTACGAGGGAAGAACACATCAGAGCATCTGTAATCTTTTTGCAGGTTTAGTTAACACTGATAAATTTAAAAAGAGTGTGTGTTCTGCTGGAACCATGGTCACGTTCAAAGAGAGGCCAAATCCACTGGAGTGGGGCAAACATGGTAGAGCAGGCTGATAAATCTGGGTTGCTTTTCCCTTTTTCTGTCTCAGCCAGTAAAGACAATTTATGAAGAGCAGTGAAAATTACTGTACAATTAACAGACTTTTAATGACTTCTATTAAACCCTAGTTCGGTGCACTTTAGTTCCACTCCCACAAATGTGAGAGGTGAACCTCAGAGCAGCTAGAAGCTTGTCCCAAGGGCTTTGCTGGGATAAGATGGCACTTGACTACAGAGCCATGTGGCCAAGGGTAGTCATGGCTTTGTAGCCTCCCAGCAGTGACATGTGTTGAGCTGCTGTGCTGCTGATGAGTATCCACGAAGCAGTACCATAACAGACACCAGTCCCTGCTGCGATTTCCTAGAAGATAAACAGTGACAAAACTAATAAACTACACTATTTCCAAAACACCCCACTTAGCAGCTTGCTGAATGGGAAAATTTGTGGTGCCTCCCACAGCTCTGAACACTGCCAGGCGCTTTAGCTCAAGCCTGATCATACTTCAGCCTGCTTCCCTGAAGAACTGTTACTCTCCCAGTTACCAGTGAACGTATTCAGCTGCATTTCAAAGAAGGGTTTGCAGAGACATCACTCCTTATGATTTTTCCATGAAGGTCAGCTACTGTGCAAGAGAAGAAAAGAAGAGAGGGGCCCAAAGTCACCCCCTTCCCCAAGAGAAGGTTGGCTGTTTCCAGCAGCTCTCCCGCAGCAGCAGAGCTGCTCAGGCTTGAGGCTGGGCCCAGGGAGACAAGCAGATGTGGGAGGGAGCTGGGGGGAAGGGTGTTGGTATCATGGGAGTCTGATGAGGACGATTTCATCTTTCAGGATGCAAATCCACAGGAAAAGCAGGATTCATCAGTTTGCTGCTTACAGGAAACTTTCTGAAGTTGTTCCCAGAATTTTCTCATCTTCACCAGAGGCTGAATTTTTGTCAGGAAAAAGTAGTAAAGACAATTAAAAAGTTTGGGACTGGAGATTGGTAATGTGTGTGCTCCTAGCCATGGACAAGGCTTTCTATACAGCTTTTCTATACAAGTCACTTAATTTTTCCATGTCTCAGTTATCTTATTTATAAAACTGAAATAAAGATACCTTTTATCACCAATTGAATACAAATAAAATTTCTTAATCAGTGTCAAATACACGGTATCTGAAAAGGTTTTGATTACATCTTTTCCCAAACAGATTCCTACTTTGGGAAAATAACTTGGGTTTCTGCACAGGTATTCCAAAGAATGACATGTAAGAGTGTTGTGACTAGGATAATGGCCTTGAAGAAGGCTGAGATAAATAAATGCAGCTGTCTGACAGAGGTAGATAAGTCAACACCCTATGATCAAAACCAAGTCGTCTTTTATTTTCAGAGGAAGACCCACTCCCTACAGCTATGCTAATGGTAACACCCTCAACCAAGGGAACAGAGAGCAGCCTTTGATTGCCAGAACCACCCCACCACTGAGTGTACCCTCAGGGGAGAACAGATTTACCTAACAGCTGCTTAAAGCTGATTCAGCCTTCCATGGGCATCACATGCAGCTCATGCCCTGGAGATGAGCTCCCACAACCACTTCACTCTTCCTTTTACCCTTCACAGCTCGGGGCTTCCTCTGTGATATCATTCCTCACAGAGACTGTAAATATTTTTCAGTGGCCACGTGGTATATAAGGTGCTCAGTGGTTTTAGCAAAGGCTCTGTTATGCCTCCAGCCTGTCTCCAGCAGTGAACATTACTAGTGATGTGGACGTAAGCTGGCTGGTCTTTTTGACTTCATATTCATAATATCAGAAGTGACTATCAGATTTCAACTCCTCCTTTCTAGGTAACACCCAAGGCAATAGCTTTACTATATTTCAATGTGGCATATAGGGAAAAAATCTTTTATTTTTCCTTTTCCTCAGCTTGCCTACCAGCCTTACCAAGTTCCTCTTTCTGAACTAAAACCTCTGCATTTAGAGGAGCACACGTCAGAGCACTTCTATATTCTGGCAGCCCTCCTTTTCCTTCCAGCGCTTTGCATCTGAACTTGCAAAACCAGCCCCCTCCAACACACAGATGAAAAATGACTGACACGGTCAGGGCCAGCGCTGAGAAATACACTTCCAGATAAAAACTGCTCGTGTCTGGACAGCCCCGGATTCAGTCATCGTTTCTTCCCTGATTATGTGCCGCATCCAGAAGGAACCTGCATGGCTGAGAGATCAGGGCAAGAGCCAGGAAGATAGGAGGTCCGTAGTTCCAAGGTGACAAGGTGGCTGGTACGCAAAAGTCCCTTGGAAAGGCTGTTGGGGGAGGTACCTTCACTTCCCAGCAGTTACCCTCTTTATCTGCCTTCAAACTGTTCAGCTATCGTGAGCAGCAGCTTATGCCTGGCAGGTATGCTCTGTGGAGGATCCCTGCGCTTTCAGGTTTGGCAGCATTTCTGAAAGGGTTCTGCTTACTTTCCCCAGTAAAGCTTTGCCTCCCGGACTCCAGCCCAGAGGCCCTAAGGGCATGTGCTCTCCCAGTGCCAGACTTCACCCTTCTCTGCCCAGCAGCTATGCGGGGATCTCCTGCTCCACTCTTAGGAAACAAACTAAGAAGCCTTTTTGTTTTGGGAGAAAGAGATCATCATGAATATTCCTGCTACCCTAAGCAAAAAGTGATTATACATCCTCTGTCTTCCTCAAACCTTGTACCAGGCTCCCTGCACCCTCTCACTTTTACCATGAAGCAGGGATTTTGGTGGACTGAAGTGCTGGATTTTGTGCAGAGAAAGACCAAATATGGCCTTTAGCCCTGCCTCCTTGGTAACCTTAGGACATACAAACATGGCTTGGATTCTGTGGTTGTGCTCGTAGGATAAGGGCTGAACTGAGGCGTTAAGCTTCTCAGTGCTCAGGGAACACTAAGCCCACTATAACTTGCATGGTGAAATGTTGTCTATGTAGAGGATTAACAGATCCCTCAGATAAATGTGTTTGTTTTGCTTGCTTATCTGCTCTGGGGAGGGCAGAGGAACAACCCACATGCTTTCACATCTAACTGCAACAGGCTTTTCAAAGAAAGCTTCAGTAGCATGTCTGAAGTTAGACTGCAAACCTCCAGTTTCTGTTGAATTCACTTATATTACATGACATTTTCCTACTAGACTTGTCATTTTTCCTTGCCCATAATACTTTTCAGTAAAGCTATATTGAGAGTTACCGACCTGTGTGTTCTGGGCCCGTAATTTTTATCGCTTTTTGGGTGATGGGAGAGGAAACAATTCACCCTAGGAATCAGTTTAGATTTTGCAGAATTATACCTGTCACTGAGTATTACTGCTCTTGTTTCTGGATACAGAGCCAGGCTGCAAAGATACCTGTCTGTCTGAGACTAGCATAAGTACTTTCTGCAAGTGCTTAATTTGCTTGGGTTTGGAGGTAAACCTGCTTAATGTAAGTCTGATTTATCTAGGTTCTCACTCCCCCTTAAATCTTCTCAGTAGTACTACGGATTCTAAGTATTCATCTGAAGCAGCCAAACAAAGCAGCTGGTCTGCTGCACACAGTGAGATACCCTCTAGCTGGCGAAGAGTCTCCATTTCTTGCCCTCCAACATTTTTTTCTGCTTTGCCAGTGCATGATCCTGATCATCTTCACATGTCTGAGAAGCAAACAGAGCTCCTCGTGACGGTAACAACACTCATCCATTGGAAGCACAGGGGACCTCCAGGTCGCTGTGATATTAAAGGATGGAGGGCAATGAGGAGACCAAACAAAACACATGGCTGAAGGCAGCCTTTCATGTAATATACACTGAGCTGGAAGCCCTGCACGGAAGCCCTAGGTTTAGGCTCATTGGTCATTTGTGATGGCCAAGGGGTGGAGAGTTTCTGAGGCTGTTGCTTCTGACTCTTGCTTCTGGGTTATCAGTTTCCTTTATACAGCATGTTTAATTTTAATCTGTCAAGACCATGGACATATCCAGTGCCAAAAGCTTATGGTTCCTTTTATTTTAAAATGGAACATAAAGGATGTGAATTTATTGTCACGATTCATTTTAACCATGCTATCGTGCTCTTGTTTCACCTGGGTAAGAATTAATTTTTGTTCTAAGGATTGCTCTGACAGGAATGTCAGGAATCACGGAATTGTCAGAGTTGGAAGGGACCTCTAGAGATCATCTAGACCAACTGCCCTGCTAAAGCAGGATTGCTTAGAGCACATTACTCAGGACTGTATCCAGGCAGGTCTTGAAAACCTCCAAGGAAGGGGATTCCATGACCTCCCTGGGCAGCCTATTCCAGTGCTCCATCACCTGCACCAAAAAGAAGTTTTTCCTCATATTTGAATGGAACCTCCTATGTTCCATCTTGTACCTTTTGCCTCTCATCCTATTGTTGGAAACCCCTGAAAAAAGTCTGGCTCCATCCTCCTTCAACCCACCCTTTAGGTACTTGTAAACATAGATAAGGTCTCCTCTCAGCCCTCACTTCTCCTATTGTTAGGAGAATACCTATTATTTTTGGTTGTTGCTAAGTGATGTTTACACTATTCAAGGACTTTTTTCAGCTTGCCATAGAAATATAGACAGATGGACGGAGTGGCCAATGAAATATTCCATACCATGGACGCCATACTCAGTATATAAATGGGGGTTAGCTGCGGGAGTGGGAACCCGCGATCACCAGACAGGTGGTGCCAATTCACCAGGCAGTGTGAGTGACCCATGTTGTTATTATTATTATTGTGGTTGTTGTTGTTGTTATTATTATATTATTATTTCCCCTCTTCTGTTATTATTTCTATTAAACTGTCTTTATCTCAATCCATAAGGGGTTTTTTTGTCTCACCTCACCCTCTTTTTTTTCCTCTTCTCCCCACCCTTCTTGGAGGGGTGAAAGGGGAGTGGGTGAGTGAGTGTCTGCATGTTTCTAGTTGCTGGCTGGGGTTAAACCATGACATATGGTAAATCTAGAAAGCATTGCATAGTTATTTTAAATGCTGAGAGACATTTAAATTGATGAAACTTGATGGTAGCTCACACATGACACACGTTTTATCTGAAATAGTGCTGTACAGTTTTGGTGGTGAGTAGCTGTGATAACAGCATCTGCTTTAAAGCTCATTAAAATCCAGTAATGCTTTTTTGCAAGGTCTGTGCCTCAACACAAGAGGATGTTTTTTAGCTTGTGTCCATGACCAGTTTTCCAGAGGTGAAGAGGGTGGAAAGTTGCTCGTGTAGGAGAGGCACGATTCTCAGCCCAGTCTCTCAGGCTGAGTGCCAGGAAGCACACAAAGCCAACGATGCTGGGTGCCAGTGATGCTGGGTGCTGGCAGTGCCATGTGCTGGCACCATGTGCCGGCAATGCCAGGTGCTGGCAGCGAAGCCAGCAATCTGTGGCTGAGCAGTTCTGTTCATATCCAACAGAGAGTGGTAGCACATATATTCCTTCGGCAGCTCCTCCAGGTAACTTACTTAGGGTAAAGAATTCCACTGGCCTATTTTGCTTTAACATTCCAGAAATATTGGAGGAGAGACCATCTGATTATGTGCCCACTGTAAAAGGATTTAGGTATACATCCTCCAGCTGACACAACATGGCATCCCTTCCTTAATATGTTACTTGATCCTGTTTTCCTCTCCTCTTTTTAGGAGGAGGTGTGGATCATTGATATGATTAAAAAGAAGAAAGAAACAGAACTATGTGTGTACAGTTTTTATATGTACTCTTTTCTCTATTAACTCAAACCTCTTTTCTCATAATTTGGTAACACCTCCCCATCCTACGGGTACATAAACACCTTGTTCTCACCTGGGAGGGGTGAGAAGGAAGCAAAAAATAAATGAGGGAAAGTGGAGGCCCAGCTCCTGCTCATCCCTTCCTCCATTTCTCCCTTGCTTCCTGCAAGCCATCAGTTGCCATAATGCAGATGTCTGTGGCCCCAGGTACTCCCAGTCTGGGAAGCAGCCATTAGGACATTGAATGTCTTTTTCTCACAGCTTTCAATGTGTGATAGGAAAGGTCCTGGCTACCTTCTGCAGAAGCAGCAGCTGGGGTTGGGCTCTAACTGTAACCAGGCTTCACTACTCCATCTGCTGCATCTCTCTCCTGGCTGCACCCCTTCCCTTTCTCCTGCAGCTAAAATTAAACCAGCCCCATAGCCGTAGGCCCCTGCACCTGCACTAGCCTGGCTTCAGCAGCAAAGGAGCTCAGTGTGGGCAGTATAGGCCACTGGAAACGTGCAGTAGACACTCCAGCAGTAGAGCTCTGATGGGTATGCTGCAGCCTGGCAGCTTTGCATCCCTGGCTGAAGCCCATTTCTGTAGGGTTGTACGTGGGAAACGGGCCTACCTTGGCTGTGACACTGCTCCCTCTGAGTGCAGGAGGTGGCCAGAACCCTGGAGACCTTTAGCAACCTGCAGGTACCAAGATCCTCTCTGACAGCACATGAGGTGCAGCACAGGCGCATAGGAAACCACCTAGATATAAGGAGGCATTCAGCTATATGGAATGGGAAGTAATAAATCATCAGATGCAAATGCTAGATCTATCAATCACTCCCCTGGGTGGTGTCTATGGGGTCACAGCTTTGGGATACAAATCTGTTGCTAGTATCATGTTTTTGTCTGGTTCTTGGGCTTTTTTAAAGAATGCACAACAGCAGATAATCAACTACTCTGTTGCTGATAAACTTCGAAGAATAAATAAATAAATCAAGGTATAAACCTTCATACACAGTTTCATTCCCTAGGCCTTATCTACTGTAGAAACCTCTGCTTTAGATGTAATATAACTTATCAGTTTAAGTGTACTAGGCAACAGCCCTGGCATAGTAAATGCAGCTGATAACAGCAAAAAGGCACAAGCATATGCTGATCTTGTTTTAAGAGTTGCAATAACCCAGCAGAATTACCTTTTAAAGATATAAACTGCATCTATAAAATGACTGCCTGTCCACCCTTTTGAGAGGACAACCAGGCTTTAACTTGTGAACCATTAGAGCCATGAATTGTATCTTCTCTCACCCCCCAGCACAATAGAGCCCTATCAACGCTGCGGTTAGAAGAGCCTTCAAGCTGATTAGTCACACCGCAACTTGGGTTTCTTCCATGTGAGCACTTAATTAAGAGATAACAAGATAAGGTTAGCCCAGTTAAGTATATGTGGTGGTTTTATCTTTTATCAGCAGCAGGCTTCCCTTGTCTTTTTTTCTCTTACGAGTGTTTAACTTGCAACGCCTCACAAGGAACTCACCTGAAAAAACAGGAACAGGGTGCTCCCACTCTGCTGGAGTCCTGGGGAGGAGGCCGTGCAAGTCAAAGAGCACGTTGCAGGCCTTCCGAGGGTGACAATGGCCATTGTTTAAAGCTAGGTGAGGGGCTCATTGCATTGTAAATTGTGCCCGAACACACATATACGTCTAGCTAGACCAAGTACTGCAGATCCTACAGATTCAAGTAGAGAACATGTAACTGCTCCCATATAAAATACACTGATTGTAAAATTCTGATTAAGTCTGCCTTGTCTTAAATGATCCTAACTGGTTTCAATGGAAATGACCTTTCAGGAAAAACCATACATCCATCCATAAATGTACATATATATATGTACATAGCCCGAAGACAGGTGTGCCTAACTTGAAGGTGATCTCTAAAAGTTTCTCAGTAATTACAGCTGCAGAACTTGTTTGACTTGAAAGGTTTCTTGGTTTCATAATTCCTAACCTCAAACACCCCCAAATAATGAAACAGACCTCAAATTCGCTATTTAGGCTCTGAAAAATGTAAGGAACATTTGGGCTTATTTGTTCTCATTTCTTTAAGCCTTTGATACCATGTTTCACAGTCTTTATAGTGAAAGCAGAGACAAAATGATCAATGGAATCTGAGATTTCCATATAGTCAGTTATTTCCAGGAGTCAGAGACAAAAAGATAATTGTAAAAAAAAAAAAAAAAAAAAAAAAAAAAAACAAAAAAAAAGACAAAAAAAGAGAGATGTTATATGTTATAAAATCATAGCCTGGAGACACCAGAGCTGTGTATTTTGTCTAGTATTAGAGATTTCCAAGGTAGGAGCAGTTGTGTGTGCTTACGTGTGGAACGCTGCACCTCTGACGTACGTGAAGGCACCAGAGTTCACTGCTAGAATGGAGGTAGCTGCTCTGCTAAGCTACAGAAATGCTGATCCCGGAGTACCTGCTGTTTATGTCTGAATGATCCTGGAAGCAGCCACCAAGATTTCCTCCAGAAGCTGGAGATGTTCCCTGATGAGCAGCTTTTCCTGGTTAGTGCCATGCAATTGGGATCCCTTCTGTGCTGGTGCTGAGATGAATGACACAGCACTCAAGAAACCAGGACAAACTGTAAGTGCTTGTGACTACTGGTTATGTTCTCTGTGCATCTGCCTGAACCTGCAGGGGAGCTACAGTAGGAAGAACAGAATTTCCATAAGCTCTGTTTGCATTTTAAAGGAGTTGACTTCAACCTGCTCCATGGGGTGGAAGGCAGAAGGGACATTAAGGATATAGGGCTCAGGAAATGCTGTTACTGTGTCTAGAAGAATAAAGAAGGAATGGAATCAGCATAGATGAGAGAAAAGCTATCCTTGCTTTGTTATTCTTGTTACATTTATTCTCATTAGTATCATATATTAATAGTTTTATATTATCATTACAATATATTATATTCTAACATTAATCTATATTGTTATTATATTTTATTATTTTATTCTGTTATTATATTTATATAATTGCTATCATTATTATTATTGTTCAGAAAAACTGTGTCCCTGAAAGAATTCCCTTCCTGGGAACGACCATTTCAGGTCCAAGTATGCATAAAAATGCATAAAGTGTGCAGCATAGCCTCCCTTGATCCTGTACTAAATAAGCACTAAAAAGATAGTCTCACCTCAAAAGTGCCTACAACTGGTGTGTAAGGCATCTGTTCTGCAGAGAGAGAACACTGTTTTTAAAAGCCACTAGTATGCCTTTATTACAAGCACCATATTCAGCTGAGTACTTGGCCTGTATTTTCTTATAGTTTTGGAATTAGATAGAGTTAGCCTTTCTAGTCTCTCATAATGCTGTGATTCATGCAGGTGTCCCAGCTCATTTAGAAATTAGTCCTATCTGAGGTCAACCTGTCTTACAAAGTTTGTCACCTGGCAAATGCTGGCACCTCAGCTGTTGTGTGTGACGTTCTGCTGCAGATCACTGATGTAGCACCACCAAGCTCATATAGTCATGCTAAAGCTCACTACTTATTTTATGTCATTCTGTCTTTCTGAGGTTAGAATGTGTAAAGATACATGAACAATGATTTTTTTTCTCATCTACATAGTTTCTTGAAGATCTCATCTTTGTAGGCTTTTTCACATGTGGTAGACTGAGGACTTGACTCATAGGCTGTCCACTTATCACCAGCTGGTGTGCATGATCTTCAGGTGTGCTTCTCCCTTCCCCCTAAAATAAAGGCGTTGAACTCTTGCATGTTTTTAAGATGTTTTGATTTTAACCACCAGCAGATGCGGTGGTTGGTCATCTAGGATCCACATTTTGGGGCTAACTGCTGCAAATCGCAGCAGCATGGGACAGATTGTATGTATAATATGTTGTCTCTGTCACATTTATCTAACAGTAATCAGGTATCTGTAATTCTGCATTCATTAATTTATTGGTAACTGAAACTGTGCTGCCAGATAGCATTATCTTTATTTTTTTGGCTACAGAACAGTTTAAAGGGAAGCATGAGGTCCATGTTTGTTGTCGGGGTATTGTAGTTCAGGAGTAAAAAGGCAATGCTGTGAACTGGTGGTATTGGCTGGAATGAATGCTCCCCCTGCTCATCTCTTTGTCTGCACTGAATGGCATCACCATGGATGCAGCAGCCAGGGAGCATCAAGAAACACCCACAATCTTTCTGCAGCAACAGGCCACAATGAGAATAAATATTTGTCGTATCCTACAGGTCCTACTAAGGTGCAGATGAGAAGCAAATTAATCTAGTTTCAGGCCACAATGAAATTAGTACTATAACTAGTCTTTCCATATATTTATGGACCACATCCCCATGTAATTTTTATGGCAGTTTCCAGCATGTTCCTCTGAAACATGAGAATGGGCGTCAATAAGTGTTAAATATTAATATAGGACCTGGGTACTAATGTCTGACTTTATCACTAGTCTAAAATTGCATATTTAATAAACATCATGAGGCAGGGAAATCTCTTCTAATAGCATCATGAATCTTTAAATTGTGGCTTACCCCTGCTCCATTTCCTGCTATAAGCTCTTACCACAGCCTCTGCAGGTATTTGTCTAATGCCTGAACATCATGCCAGTCCTCTTAAATCTTTTAAATATTGTTTGTAGCAGTTTTCAGTGGCTTGTCTTCTTTAGGTCCTCCTTGCTACCTCTTACTTCCTTCTCTTTTTTCTATTCTTCTTTTCCTTTTTTGCTTTTCCTCAGAAGGCCTTGCCCATCATCACTTAGACTATCTTTTCATTTTCTGGTCCACACTTAAGGAGCAAAATGATAAAACGCTCATTGCTGTGTGCTCTACATGTCCACATTGCTCACTATAGGATGCCTGTAGTTCGTTCCTCTATGGTCATACTTATAAGGGCGACCAAGCCGTGGGCTGCTGACACACGCAGTGATCCTTCTGATGTGCAACACCAACTCTTTTCTAAAACAGACTTCATAAATTGTCTGCCAGATGTTGTGCTCAGAATGATGTTTCAAAAGATCAGGTGAGAGAGAAATTTGTTGGACACAGTAGTTACATCATCAAGATAAATCAAGTTTCTGGGCCCTGGAGCATGACTGTCTGCACCATTACACTGGGAGCATGGTGCAGGCATGGTCTAGCCCAGGCCAGTTTTTCCTGTCCCAAGCAGTTCCTGGGAACAGATCAGGAAATGGCTCAAATCCCCAGCAGACATTTTCCCTGTAGCCACCCTGATCTGGTTAAGATCTGGATACAAGACTAAGCATGGAGGTGAGTCATCCTGCACAGCCAGCCCCCTTGTGAAGAGACAGTTCCTGGCACGTTTCATTTACTAGTACAACTGTAACCAGCATTCCCAACTTAGGACACCCTTCAAATGGATATACACTTAGCTTTTGCAAAAATATTATCTTTTTTTTGTTTGTTTGTTTGTGGTTTTTTTGTTTGTTTGTTTTTGTTTGTTTTTTTGTTTGTTTTTTTTGTTTGTTTTTTTTTTTTTTGTTTTACCTCCTCTGAGCTGGGCCTGTATTAGCTTTTGTCTAAGTAATAGGTTTGTCTCCAAGCAGCATGAGGAGGAGATGAGCTTGGGCTCAAAAGCTAGCTTGGGACTACTGCGGAGTGCAGTGTGGCATGTTGCTTTCAATCGCTTCCTTCCTTTGAATGTTCCCTCCACGTTCCCTTTCTGACTTCTTTCAGCATGTTTCACTACTAAGTTAATCTTGAAGTAGAAGAAAGCAGATATGGTGAGATATGGTTCTGATGAAGAGTTTGGTATGATAGCCAGTGACAGCATCATTTTTCTGCAAACCTGCATGAATGCCACAGGGTCAGCACATAACACGAGACATTCATGATCAGAAGTGCGTGGTCCTTGTTATGTGGAAATGCCAACTGATACTAGTAAACTTAGAGGAGCAGATAAACCCTTGGAGCTATTGTAATGGAGAGTAATGCAATAAATTGACACACATGAGGGATGGGATGCCATCCAGAGGGACCTGGACAAGCTCAAGAAGTGAGCCTGTGTGAACCTCATGAGGTTCAACAAGGCCAAGTGCAAGGTCCTACACTTTGGTTGGGGCAACCCCTGGTATCAGTTCGTTCGAGGCTGGGGGATGGACAGATTGAGAACAGCCCTGCCGAGAAGAACTTGCGGGTGCTGGTAAAGAACAAACTCACTTCATGTTAACAACACAGGAGGAAGTACAGAATAATCAGTGTGCACCAATACATACTTCTGCTTATTTCACAATCATTTTCCACTGTAAACTTTATCCCAAGTCCTGCTGGATCTGGCCTTTAGTTACCATTCACACAAGTGATTAAAAGTGTATCTTACTATTCTAATAGGGGCTATTTCAATCTGAAATTAAATAAGCTTCCATAGGCAAAAGGCATAGACCTCATTAAGAACAGTGGGTAATCTGTGCAAGTTTCTCCAAGTTAAATGAAACGAGAAAAACAGTCTCTGAAGGCTGTGATAGCTAAAAGGTGTAGGAGGTGACATAATACATGGCATGAAAGAGTATCAGGAACTAAAATCTACCCTGATGGAATGAGTTGCAAATGCTGAGGAAAGCAGGTTAGCTGTTGGAAGCACATTAGAGGCTGGAAGCCAGGAAAAAAAAAAGCAATGGAGATAGTTGCCCTGAGACAGATCTCCTGGAGACAAAAAATTTCAGCAAGCAGAGCTGAGAAGAAAAGCAGTCTTGAAAAAAGTGAGCAACGCAACTGCGCGTTGTTCATTTCCAGGTTTTTTTGGGGACATTGGCACTTCCCAGTAAACAAGCAGGACTGAGCAACCAAGAATAACCTTACTCATATAATAATTTTCTCTTCTTCCTAGAAATAAACCCATAGTGCCATTGGACACTGGCTGACTGAAACAAAATAGTCATATGATAGGAGCGTGTTGGAAAGCTGTCTCCTGCTGCATCAGCTGTATGGTAGTATCTGACCACTCTTGCAGGAACCCAGGTGGAGTGGGGTCCACCATCAGACATGTTGGGGAAGTCACCAATCCGCCTCTAAACAGCATCTTAGATCTGAAACTGGTGGCTTCTGATTGCATATCCAGGTCCAGGTTTGTCCTCAGTGATCAGGAAGTAGCCAAGCAGCAAGGTCTGAGACAGCTGTACTGCAGTTACAGGGTCAACTACTGACCCCCTGCCTATTGCTTCTCCTGAAGGCTGCTACCTTGCAAGCCAAGCGTGTGTTTCTACAGAGTGTCATGGATCCAAATGAAGATCTCAGTTTTAATGCCTTGGAGCAAAGCCAACAGGGCTTTCTGTGACAACAATCCTCCCTGTGTCTCCTTGCAAATGACTTACTTCCCTGGGAAGGCAGGATTCTGGAGGTGTGGCCCTTCTAAACGTTACTTTCAGCAAAGAGTGGGAGATACACAGAATTTCCTACTGAAAGGTGGGTTTGTTTCGGTTGTTCTGTTAGGCTGCATGGTATTTAACATATTTTACAACAGAAGGGCGGGAACAGAAATCTAGCTAATTTAGGAATAAGCTTGATGAATGTGTTCAGGGACTTCTATGACATGGCTGTTATGATAGCAGAAGGCTGGACTCAAATTGTTTATAGCACCCTCATGATCCTCCTGCTGCAGCTAAGCCTTCTGACAGTCTGCATAGCTTTGACTTTTAAGATCACTTGAAGGTCACTATTTTGAAGTGCTATGGCACACCTATGCTCTCCATGGCACAGGCAGGAAGCTGGGCTCTCACCCAGACATAACCTTGATACTCTGTGAACTATAGGGTCCAGCCTCAAGGAGGGCTTCATGTATATTGCAGGAGAATCTCACACCAGAGTCATCATGGAAAAGCTGTAAGATGTGGTTCCCCCTGAAGTTTACCTCAGACCTGTGTGCTGAGAAGCAAAAAACTGTCCAGTGAGCAACTCACTGTAGCTCATCTGCTGCCTCTGTAGCTCATGCCTCTTCCATGGCTATCAAACACCATCTGCCTTTCCTTGCTTAAAACCTCCAACACTGAAAACTGAGCTCCAAAATTTTGTTTCCCTGACAGATGGCTGCTAGACAGATTTGGGCTGTGTTAGTGCTTAGTGTTGACTCCAACCAGCTAGTTCCCCTAGATGATGAGCACCGTGTGCTTACACAGGCTAAATACCGCTTTGTTCCTCTGCATCTACCATAGGTGCTGAGGCTTGTGCCTGGTCAGCTCTTTCCCCCACGGTATCTTCTTCCTGTTCCTTGCCCAGCATGGGAGTCAGGCCTGGCTTGCTCTTTAGTGTTGTACAGGCACCAACACAGCTGTGAACCAGCATTCTCAAGTGCACTGTGCACAGGCAAAGGAAACCTCAGCAGAAAGACTCTTTACTTGCCTACAAATCCTTTGCTGTGGTACATGCCCCTCAGCAATCCTGCTGCTCCAAGCCCACGTGTTTATCCCATGGCTCTGTCCTCCATCCCCACCACCCCCAAGCTGCAAAGCTGGATGAGTCCAACACCAGCCACACCAAGATGTGTGGCTCCCAGGCTGGGTACTTCCTAGCTGGGGCTGTGAGCACACACCAAAACACAGTTCAGGGCAGGTTGCATTAGGATAAGAGGTCATGTCTCAGGCATGAGAGTGGGACATTTCAGGGTCCATAATCAGCTGTGACCCATCTACTTAGCAGTCCCTGCCTCCCAGCAGGGGCTACCTTTGGCTGCCTCTCAGCCTTAGTTCCTGCAAAGCCTCAGTCCCCTGAGCTTTCATTCCTCCACAGTCAGCTTTTGAAAGCAGGTAGCAAGGCTGGTACTGCATCGTTTCAGGTGGGCTTCCAGGGACAGGGGCTGTGGCTTGAGCACAGTCTGCCAACGTCAAGGCAGAAAGGGACAGCCCTCACAGAATGTTTTTCCATCAGTTCTGTTGTCCTCATGCCTGCCAAGGTGGCACACTGCCTGACAGCCTGCTGCCACCTCCCTGTCACCACCAGCCCAGCTAGCATTACTGCTACAAGTCACCCACTCCTTGTTGCATATCCACTCCAGTATGGAGGTATCTGTAACGTGCTTACACTGTGGTCTCTTTGGCCAAAGCCTTCTGTGCTTAGAAAATAAAAAAACTCACCTCTTTGAACAGTCCTAGGAGCATTTATCCAGAACTGGAGGTGGTGAAGGAGATCTATGCCATACCCAAGCTGTGCTGAAAACATACCTGTTCCTGTACATGCTTGTACCACATGCCTGTGAATACTTGAGATAAGATCTTGTCTCACACAGGAAATCTGGAGCCTTCTGATCCAAACAGGCTGAACCCCTGAGGTGGATGCCCTCTTTAGCAGGTCAACACAAATGCATTCAGGTTTTAGGGTCACAGCACTGGAAGGCTACTTCAGACATGTAGTTCCTTGCCAATATGGGGGAGCTCCTTTTTCCCCTGTATTGCTGGCAGGACTTAGTGGATATTGCTCACGTTTGCATCACTCCACATATATGGTATGAATAAGTCAGAGCTGTGGAAGAGATGATACTAGAAGGGCCTTACAGGGCAGCTTGCAAAGACTTAAAAGTGTCATGCCAAAGAGCATGGGATGTGCCCAGGATCTGCAGTGGGTGCATAAGTTCTGTGCTTCTTCATGCAGCATCCAAAAGGGCACCTTAGGTTTGACCTACCAGAGCACTGTAGGTATCACGCATGATTCCTCACAACACTATTAATAAGCACAAGAGGATTCCTTAGGTGCAATTTCATTTGGTGTGTCAAGTTACTGTTCTTCAGAAGTATCGAGATCTTGGCACTCAGAAAACATGAAGAAAATTAAAGCTTTGTTTAAAAATACAGGCCAAAGCTATACATGCTAGATAGTCACATAACTCAGGTTGTTTCAGGGGTGACTGCAAATCCTATCCTGGGTAACAGCTCTCTTGACAAGACCCAGCAAAATATATTTTAATTTCAGTTTCAGCAAACTATAACTGACATAACTCAGTCACGATATAGCATGCTCTAAAGGAATCTCACTGCCTGTTCACTTTCAGTCTAACACTAAATATAACCCTTGTCATTTGGCCATGAGTAAGTTATCTTGGGAAAACCCCAGCTGTTTCAAAGAAAACGAAAAGTCATGCCCACATGATATAATGCCTTTCAGTGATACAAACCAGGTTTAACCCGGGAAGTTTTACCTGGATCTATTCCAGGGTAGCCTTTCTCAAGACCATATGTTCATTTTTCCATAGATGTCTCCAAGGCAGCTATTTCCAGTCAACTGTATTCATGTAGTTACAGCCCTAAAAGGCAGACTCCTCACAAGCACATGTCAGATGGGTCAAACTCTTATGGTCAGATCTTCCATGGTGGATTTTAAACTTTGTGATTTACTCACCTAGGCAGTGTAAGTCCAGCAGGGAAGAGTGCTTAGTAATAAACTCACGTCTGCTAGAAGTGGGATGGCCTCTTATACTAGTGGCAAAACGCAGTCCAAGACTGCTCACCACCTAGAAGGGGGACAAATGAAATGGGGGTTGAAGAAGGAGGGAGGACACACACAACATCCTAGAGATTGGAGAGACATGGATTTGACCAATGGACCGCTCAGTGTATATGGAACTGGCTGGATGGCCGCACTCAAAGAGTTACAGTCAACAGCTTGATGACAAAGTAGCAAGCAGTGATGAGTGGTGTTCCTCAGGCATCAGTACTGGAATTCATGCTGTTTAAGATCTTTCTTTGTGACATGGCTGGTGGGACTGAACGCATCCTTGGCGAGTTTGCTGACAACACAAAGCTGTGTAGAGTGGTTGACACACTGGAGAGAAGGGATGCCATCCAAAGGGACCTTGACAGGCTTGTAGTGTGAGCCTGTGCAAACTTCATGAAGTTCAACCAGGCCAAGTGCAAGGTCCTGCACCTGGTACATGGCAATCCCAAGTACAAATACAGTTTGGGTGGAGAATATCTTGAGAGCAGCCTCGAGGAGAAGGATTTGGAGGTACTGGTGGATAAGAAGGTCAACGTGAGCCAGCAATGTGTACTCTCAGCCCGGAAATCATGTCCTGGCCTGCATCAAAAAAAGCATGGCCAGCATGTCAAGGGAGTTGATTCTGCCCCTCTACCCTGCTCTGATGAGACCCCACCTAGAGTACTGTGTCCACCTCTAGGGCCACCAACATGTTGGAGCAGGTCTAGAGGAGAGCCACGAAGATGATCAGAGAGTTGGAACACCTCTCCTATGAAGACAGGCTGAGACAGTTGGGGTTGTTCAGCCTGGAGAAGGCTTCAGGGAGACCTTACAGCAGCTTTCCAGTACCTAAAGGGGGCCTACAAGAAAGCTGGAGATGGACTTTTTACATGTTGTGATAGGACAAGGGGTAATGGCTTGATGTTGGAAGAGGGGAGATTTAGACTGGATATCAGGAAGAAATTTTTCATGATGTGAGTAGTGAGGCACTGGAACAGGTTGCCCCGGGAAGTTATGGATGCCCCATCCCTGGAAGTGTTCAAGGCTAAGCTGAATGGGGCTTTGAGCCACCTGATCTAGTGGGAGGTGTCCCTGCCCATGGAAAGGGTTTGGCACTAGATGATCTTTAAGGTCCATTTTAATCTAAACCATTCTGTGATTTAAGTACAATGTTCTCTTTCACATAAATGAGCTTTGAGGAAACAGGTCTGTTTGAGCATAGCTGATGGAGGTCCTGTTTCCTACAGGGTCTTCTGTAGGACCTGACCCTTCAGATTGTGTTCAAAAGGACAACAGTAGTGTTCACTGCTCCATAAAGGTCTCTGGTATGTGCAGGAATAAATCTTTTTATAACATGAAGGAAGTCCATTTTAAAGACCCTGCTTAATGGTACATTTATGGCAAAAAGAATGACTGTGGCAGAGGATAAAAAATGCTTTATTTAGTGACAAACTTGCCTGACAATTGGAGGTCTCTGGGTAATGAAACTGTCACCTTTAGATTCTCATCCCTTGGGAAAATGGATAGTTGTATCAAACCTGCAGACAAGCAGTGACAAGACTGGCTCCTGGCAGGCAGGTCTGAAAGAAATGTTCTTCCAGCAGCTTTGTGTTTCTGGCTTAGAAATGAGGGGAGAAGGAGAAGGGCAGAATTTGCCCATCCTAACAGAAAGTGGTGGCACCATTGTTGTGACAGCATTTGCTTCACAAAGGGATAGAAAGTGAAGCCACACAGACATCTGAGGCTGTGGATGCACCTCTACCACCGTTGATGATTGTTATGTCACAGTTTTACCAGGAAGAGATATGGGCTTTACCCCAAATCCACAGAAGTCACAAATTATCATTGGCTGCACTGTAGGAAAATCCCTTTTTAAGCAGTAGCTTTCAACTTGCATATACCATGCAAATGACTAAATACAGAAAAAGGAATTGTGTGTTGCTGGTAATGCTGAAAATCCAAATAGTAAGTGATAGTTAAGAAGACTTAAAACGCACTTTCATTGAAAAATAAAAATTCATTCTCAGTACCATAGTTAGCCAGTACGACTGACAACAGTGATGTGAGGAACAGATTGAATATAAATAGAAAAAAACCAGCAGCAACATTTGAAATTACTTATAAAAATGGGATCAGGAAGTACAGGTAGTCAATAAAAAAAGCTCATTATGTTCCTGATGATGTATTCCTACCATGTATAATGTCTTTTAGCCACAAAAACTGTCAAGCATGTAAAGCATAGATGAGCCTCCTGCTGGACTGTCAGCTGAAACAAAGGTCTCATTTTGGCAGAAAGAATCTCTGTGAAAATAAATGCCTACAGTTTTAGGCTTTGCATGTCTTTCTTGGCATCTTTTATGGCCACAAATTTCCAAACATAGGCAAGAAGTCTATGCATAACACAAGCAAAACTGCATTCACTTGAAAGGGAAATAAAGCACCAGTTGGACAAACCTCCTGCCATTCCAACAGCATGAAAGAGAAGATGCCTTCTCCTCCTGTAACTTTAGACGTAATCTATTGACTAAGTAACATAGCTAGTAGTCCAGCTCCCATGTCACCATCTGAGACAGTGAATGATCCCCACTGCTCAAGTCACTCATAGGCTAGAATGCTGCTTGTGCTTTGCTGTCAGTGGAGAGCATCATTCTACAGCTTTGAGGGTCATTTAGACCAACCTGGTAGAAATGCTGCCTCATTCTGTTCTGAGGTTTTACATAGCTCAGCTCCAGATATTTCAACTTTATTTAGAGGCAAATAGGAGAAGCCTCATCAGAGATTACTTAGCACCTTCTGCCTTACTACCTATGAAACAACTCAACAAAAGCACTGTAGCATTTGGGGTGAAAAAAGAGCATTATTCAAGGTGCTAGTGCTGATCCTTGTCACCTTGGCCCAGGCAAGCCCCCTCTACTCTTGGTTGACACCTAGTCTTATTTCACATGCAGCTCTGACAATTGTGAAAGTATGTCACAGGGATTTGAGGCAGAAAGCCAAAGAAAAGAGTAATTTGGGGGCTGCCCTGCCTGGTCCCCAGGGGTGTGCACAGAGCCTACTTTCATCTCTGCAGCTCTGGGCAAGCTGTGTAGGAACCTGCTTCTCTGGCCACTCTTCCTTCTCCTCACTTGCAGCAGGACCTGAGGGCTGTTGCCTGCATCTCCAAGGCATAACTCTCACTTGGGAAATATTAACAGAATTAAACTGTTAAAACATAGTGGAAGGAAATGCAGGCCAGCTAGTGCTGTCTTTATCTACTATCCAAAAGCAGTTGAATCTGACAACTCTTAAACCCCAAGAAGCACAGAAAACACAAGCACCAAACAACAGGATACTTTCAAAACATTCTGACACACATTCAATAAACATCAGCTGCACAATGAAGAGGCACGTTGCTATGTATTTCTAGCTGGACTTGGAAATGAAGTAAAATCTAATCATTGGTACTCCAGAGAGGGAAGTTTTACTGACATACTCCCTTTGATTTACCATAAGGACTGAAAATGGAAGGATAACTGACGGCTGCCCAGAAAACCCTCCAGACACAGTACAAGTGAAACACATTCTTTGGGTATAGCATTTCAAGTGACATTTAGTCTTTTCTTTTTTTTTTTTAAACTGCCAGCAACAAAATGTGCAGCTGGGCTCTGAGGACTCAAAGATCAGGAAGAAACCTTGAACAATAATGTAATGATAAATAGAGTAGAAATGGACAATAAATCACAATGGATTAACAGTAAGAATAATGCCTGGGACCTAGTAGTTATCAAATTATGTAAAGTCATTTGTTGTGAAGCAATTACCTTCCACAGTACTTCCGATTATCGCAGTACGTGGCTGGCTCTATTGATTCAAGATATGCCTATAATGTTGGTAGCTAAAAAATGTGTTTCCATGCCTTGGGAATGTGAATTTGTTAATGAGTTACTAGGAAATACAAGACAAAGCAATAAGAACATTGACAAATGCCAGGGCCAGGGTTACTACTACGGTGTTACATTGTACAACCATGCTATGGAATATGCTGACCATGCCTATCATTCCTTTTTCCCCCTTAGCTTTAGTCTTGCACTTGCTATTGTCTTTAGTTGAATGATTTTAAGTTGTTCTCTTTCAGGTAGAAATTTTAGAAGGGGATCTCTGCATTTCTGTATTTTTGAAATGTTAACCTGTGCTAAAAAGATGAGTGCCTTCTTGTAAAAACTTGCTATTAAGGAAAAAAATTTGAATAAATGCAAAACATGATTTATTATCACTCATGAAAAATTTACAAATTACTTAAATTACTTGATTGTGGGAGAGTATTAGCAAGCAGGTTAAAAAAAACTTTAGAATTATGCTCTATGATACCCAGGTTAAGCACAGAGAGATGAATTTTAATGTACTCATCAGTTTGCTCTTGTTCCCTTCAATACAAATCTGCCGTAATGAACAGAAAGAACTTGTAGAAAATTTGCAGGCATTCTGCTAAATGCAGCAAGACTTGCCTGAAATCTGCATCTACCCTACAGTTACAGTACTGGTGCAGATGTGGGCAAATAATATACCCAACACATGTAGTCAGGAAAGGAAACTGTAATTTTTAAGGTTATATTAGCTAAAAAAGTACTTTGGTGCAACTCATTCTGTTGGGAAACAGCGTAGCAGCTATGCTAACAAGATAACTCTTTGATTAATACCTTGCTTACATGAAAGGGGACTTGCTAACATAGATAAAGTAACAGCATTAGATCAGCAAACTTTTTTAAATGTAGAAGCCAAAGTGATGCCTGAATAAAACCAAAAAGCCTGGGAAACCTCCTTGAAGCTGGACTTGTGAGGTAGGACTGGAGACAAATTAGCTTGAATCTCTTCAAAATTAATCATGGTAGCTAAAGTCATCCAGTGCTGGGTTTCCTCTCCCTCAGCTCAAACTTTCTGTCAGCCAGGGCACTGTGGTATTAGTCCAGCCTGGGATTCTGCTTAAGAGGAGTATTTCTAGCACATAAAGCATGCATAAACCTAGTACTACAGCTTCAAGCGGCTTAGCATTTATTTGCCATTTATACCAGGTCAGTAAGGGAACAGTGCAGGTCTCCATACAGTCCCTGGTCCAGCTTCCACTTTACAGGGTTCAGGACTAAGGCTGGGGACCTTTATGTTGATGATACAGCAAGGCTTGTTGTATAGGGACCTGCAAGCAAAGAGGCAGATTGTAAAGCCTGGGGGGTTCACATTCTTTATGAAGCAGGAACACTGGTGAGCACATAGTATGCCTTACATAGGAGTTATATTTCTAGAGGGATGTTCCTGAAGTTGTACATGGTCTCTCAAAGGCTTATTTTGGGCCTTTCCCAAACAGAAAGTGTGTGATTAGTCCTCTTATTTTCACCCATATAAAAGAAAAGGTACCAGACATCCATTTCAGTCACTGGACCACGGATCAGCAGCTGGGAAAGCATAAATTAAAACCCAAATTGGCAAGGCTTTCTAGTAAAACATTATTGTGCCCCTCTGTTGCAGCATTTCAGTCACCTGAAAGTCACAAAGCCAAAGCCATTAAAATACTGCACAAACAAACAGAAGATAAAACTTACCCAGTCAAATACAGTTAAGCGTTCTGCCAAGCCAAAAGCCTCTGCAAACACAAACTTCTGAGAGGGTTTGTGCAGGTTCAGAAAACTGGAAGTGGTGGGGAGGTTCTCATGGCACGTACAGCTCAAATTCAACTATGTCTCTTGTGCCTTGGAAGGCCTATACCTAGTAAGACAATCTTTAAACTACATACCACATCAAAACAAGTATTTTTAAAACTTGAATATGCTATGGCCTAACGAGTTATGCCCAAGGAAAGGGTATTGTTAAGAAGAAAATTATTTGGAGATACTGGTGAAGAAAGAAGAGAACAATTCAAACAAGGGAGAAGGCATAGAAAGGAGCAGTATTTTTCTTATATTCCTTTAGCAACCTCTTCTGAGGTGTCTAGACCATCATTTGGGAAGGCATTTGTGCTCACTCAGATATCCTTGCTCTATCAGACTTCAGCATGGTACTTCTTGCATCTCTCAGGTGTGCTCTGCTAGCTCATTTTTGATGGGATAAGTGGACCAGAGTGTTCAAGATGGAAACATAATCCTGCTACAGTTGAATGTGTTTATCAGGGATTCAGAATACAGAGAGGAGAGCCTGCTTATTCCTAGGATGTCAACTGTCATTATAAACCTTCAACCCGCTATAAAAAATCCTGTAAACAAAGAAAAGGCAGCTAAAACGGATAATCTGAAGTATTTATTAGCACTTCCATTTGAACAAAATCTCATATAATTTCTTCCAAGACACAAAGAATATTAAAACCTCCTTGGTGTGGCCTTTAGGGTGGTTAATGATGGGAAGGAGCATTCCTTTTGGCTACAGGAGGAAAAGAGTGAAAAACATCTAGGGCTCCACTGCTGTGGCTAACGTGAAATTCTGTTCCCATGGAAAAAAAAAAACCAACACCAAAACAATAAACAAACAAACCAAAAAAAAAACCCCAGACCCAGAAGGGACAGACTTTGTCGCTTTGTTTTCACCATAGGACAGATTTCATCCAAGGTAGGAGGGGTTTGGCAAAGAAGAAAAAGACCAGAAACAATAGGAGGCAAGGGAAGAGGCAAGACAAGATAACTCTTAACTTTCAGGTTGTCCTGGAGGACAGGACCAAAGCCTCTTGTTGAGTCTGCCACCCTGGGGCCCCTGGGATGGTGGGTTTCCTGCATGGTAATCATATCCTGTCCCTGTTGGGTGGCTTTACAGTCCACCCACTCACTATGTCAGGCGTGTCCCACCATCCCAGCCAAGAGCAGGGTGCTGGAGAGCACTAGGGCAGCCCCAGCCTTGAATATTGGGCACCTCTCTGGGAATGGGGACAGGCCAGGACATGGCTCCATGGAGTCCATGACTGGGCAAGGCAGGGCTGTGGGGACCTGGAGACCAGCCCTGCAGTGGCATCTTAGGGGCCCGAGGAGGCTGATGTGAGGTCCTGGGACCTGGGCAGTCCGGGGGAGCCCTGTGGGGCTGACAGGGCCAGGCAGGGCTGTAGGTGCCCTCAGGGCCCCAAGTCTTTTTTTTCCCCTTCATCTTCTCTGGGATTTAAAATTATTTTGCTGTTCTTCATGCAGCTTTTTCACTCCCTTTTCCCATTCTTGGTGGCTGGTGGTTCCTCCTCGTCTGACCTAGGCCACAGCAGGGTTGGCAGCATTGGGTCCCCTACTGAGTGTTTCCCCCACTCCAGATGTCCCCAAGGCTTCATGGGGCCAGCAGACCTTTGGTGATGGTGCTCCACAATCCCCCAGTACCAGCCTGAGGGGTGGCTGGCCCCTCAAAAGTTGGGCATGAGGATTAGTAGGAGGCACAGAAATGAAGGAAGGCCAGGTGTTGGAGGAGGTGTTGGTTCATAGAATCACAGCTGTAGTGGTGTTGGAGCTGTAGTACTGTGGAAATATAGCAGGGGCAATATCTGGGGGACAGAGGGATTATTTTGAAGTGTGATGTCGCAGGTTATTTCAAATGCTGTAGTAAGAGCAATTACTTTGTACAAACGTTTGCATACTGTTAGTGGTACCCAGTGACAGAACAAGGGGCAATAGGCACAGAATGGAACACAGGAAATTCCATCTCAACATGAGGAATGACTACTTTGAGGGTGACTTTGAGCACTGGAACAGGATGCCCAGAGAGACTGTGGAGTCTCCTTCTCTGGAGATACTCAAAACCCTCTGGATGCGTTCCTGTCCAGCCTGCTCTAGATGAACCTGCTTTGGCAGAGGGTTGGACGCAATCTCCAAAGGTCACTGCCCAAGCCCTACAATTCTGTGATTCTTAGATGAAAGAAAGAGTAACCAAGGAACTGGAGCACCACAAGCTGCAGTCTGGTGTGTGCACTCCTCATGCTCGTATCTGCTCATTTAATTTATTTCTGTATTTGAACTTGCCACATTTCCCCCTCCTTTCTCTCCACCACCCTCTCTCCCTGCAGGGCTCTCCATCCCTGCATGGCAGGAATGGGACAGGGTCCCAGGGGTCCCCAGTCCTGCTGCCCCTATTTCTGGGGCTAGGGAAACGTTTGATAGCTGGCTGTAGAAGTAGTATACTGTGATAGTTTTCATGGGAAGGGTGGGTTCATTAGCTCACTAAATACTTTCTTATCTCTGGCAGGCAAAATTAGGGAGTCACCTTTACTGGAAGTATTTCAAAGCAAAAGAACGTCAGTTCTGTTTTATCCTTGTTTCTCTTTCACGCAAATCCCAGCATTTAAAAGTGCTGATTGTTTCAAGCTTTAAAGTAGTTTGTATTACTTTTTTGGTATATCTTGTGGGTAATCACTGGTTTGATCCAAAATTCTGCCTTACTATTTTGGAACATATTACTTTGGACAAAATAATACCCAGCTTTCATCCTCCACTGCTGCATAATCATCCTTTTGCTTTCTTTTACCTATTTTACAAAACAAAAAGTCACACCCATGCAACACAAACGATTTAATTTGAACAATTAAAGAAAAATAACTTAACTGGAACACACTAGTATAATTTTAAGACTTTTTCCCAGTGAGTGCTTTGGGAAAATGACGGCGACTGGAACAAGCAATGAGTTGGTTTATTTTTGCAAAAAGGGCTGAGCCCTGCAGAGCCAGTAGTGTGCAGGATTGAGCAGAAACTGATAGAAAGGATTTCCAAACAAGGCCTGATGAAAAAGTATATAATATTGTTCTCTAAAAAAAGGAAAATATAGTTTCCTATAGTTGTGAGCTATTGAGGTTTTTTTACTGCTTTTGCAAATAATTTGGTACTTAGAAATACATATTAGCAGGGTTACGTCATGGACTCTATAATACATATTTAAGTTGTAAGTTTTCCTTCATTATTTCATGAAACATGCCCTTTATTATTATTATGTTGAAAAAGCGTAAAGTCATTTTCAAACAGCAATGGTTTTCAGTTCAAATAAACTATGGCTAACACCCAAACCCATTGCTCCCAAAATCAACACATAAATTTTGTGAGATAAAAGAGTCTTCATCTAACATTTAAAATGTTTAAACCTTACCTGCTGAGACTTCCCATTTTCAGGCTTTTTCAAATGTGAAGGAGAATTTTCTTTAAATTCTTTTTGTAAAGCAAAGGTTTAAATTCCTCAAAACCAAATAAATCCTAGAAGCTGAGCTAGATTCCATAGAATCTTAAAAATGCAAATCAAATCTACTTGGCTTGAAAGTTACTTAAATAAAAAAAATAGCTATAGCTCCATCTGTTCTTTTGGGAATAAAAAAAAAATTAACCTGGAAATATCCCAGCCTTCTCAGACCATACAGATATTCTTATACAGCTATTGATCTGGGGGTATTTCAAAGACTGGGGGTTTGTGCAGTGGGCTTCATCAGATCCTTTGAATTTTCTCCCCTGCTGTGTTTCAGTTATAAGTTGAAATTTCTGAGTGTGGTATTGCAAAAGTTCATATATTCTCTGCTATTTTGATAATTCATATATAAACTTAATCTTCAAATTAGGTTACAAAGTAGTCCTTTATATAAAGATAGCCTCCTGAAGAGCTCTTCTTTTTACTTGATTGTTTGTTTGCTTGGAGGGCAGATTTTAGCCAGAGTTCCCAAGCTCTCTCCTGTTGTAATTAAACAGTACATTGGGAGCAAAAGGAAAATGTGTAGTGGGTTGTTATTCAGGAGGAAATGTTTGATTTAATTAACAGATTATATTCTTGAAAAGGAACAGGACCAAAAATAGATTCTGAACCAAATTCTGCCGTTAGCTGCACCTTGCGATCTTAAGCACCACCAGAGCTGTGCCAGGGAGCGGGTGCCTGGACAAACCATGAAGGCTGTGGTGAGGCTGTGTTACAGCTCTGCAGGACCGGGAGGGAATAACCTTACTCTGACAGCCAGAAAAACTGTCCTTTGGTCTGCTTTTCTGCCAGCTCCAATCTCTGCCCATGCCAAGGGGAGAGGCTGGGGAAGATACTCTGCTCATGTGGCACCCCCATGGCAAGAAGGCTCCCTGTGCACACCATGAACTGGCTGGGAATGGCTATGGAGAATAGGGAGAGTGACTGTATCTACGGTGACTGAGAGAGACCAGCTGAAATCACCAGTCTGATAAAATACTCCATGGTTTTTGCACAGTCACCTTGAACAGAGAATGGAAGGTTCATGCATCTCCTCTCCAGTGCTGGCTCCCAAGGGTGGTTTGAATACTTAATTCTGCTCTTGGGGATACCAAAACAATTCACTACTAGTTGCCTTGTAATTTAGCGTTAGGATCAATATTTTGTACAATAAGGGCTCCTTCTTCCTTGGTATTGGTCTGTCTTTGCAATGCAGATACGCATAATGGCTCTGTGGTGAGGAGCACACTGCTCCCAGGTAGTGCAGGGCTATTCTGCAAAACGAAGAGTAGTCTTGGAAAAGGCATGAGGTTAATAAAGGGTAGTGAAATCTTAAAGGTTTTAATTGCACTTAGAGGAATTATTCCCCTCTTTTTAAAGAGACAGACAAAATGTCATGGAGGTATCACATCACATCCCTACAAACCTTCCTTCTCAACTCCAGGTCTCAACAAACACAAAAGCAAGGAAGAGGTGAGGGTTAGGGAAGTTTGCAGACTGTTACGGTGAACCACCTTCTTTCTTCCAGAAAAACTAAACCACAGATAAAGAATTTAAATTACTGGGAGTCATAGCTGCACATTTCAGGAAATTGGGAGATTTCAGTCAATTAGGAAATGGAAAGGAAAATGGAAGAATTCCCAGTGTTTGTCATCTACTATGTGTTGCCATGATTCAGCTTTTCCCCGTTAGAGGTGGACTGAGATGAGGAGGAAGCATTTAATGTTGTCAGGGCTGGGTGTCCTAAAAGGGGAAAGTGACAGCAGTGACCAGCACACCAGTGGGTAGTTCTCAGCAGCTCACTGAAGGCACAAAAGCTGCTGTTCAGGATGCTCACATTCAGGCTCTGCAATTATATCATTTTAAAGGTTTGATCTTTTGAACCTCATCTCCATCTCTTCTTTACCAAAAGCAAAACAGTGAACAATAGAAGATACCCAAGGAAGAATATAAACCCAGAAAAAATACAGAGATACTATATAAAATACTTTCCTGATCTGCAGCCATTTGCAGCTTGGAACTACTTTAGATGGAAGGGGTGATTTGCATTAATCAGTACTTAATGGCTTTTTCTTCCTTTTTGTCCAATTGTTTCTTGAACTTATAGGAACTACCCAGACTCGTAGTGTTCTTGACTTGGAGCTTCCCAGCTTAACGCTGCATGGTGCTAAGAAGTACTTTACATTATTTTATCTATTTTGTTTTGTGCTTCCTGATTTTTTGTGTTGTAAGAGAAAGTTGTTCTCTGCTTTTATTTCCTGGATTGACCATGATTTTAACAGCCTCTGCCATAAGTCCCCTGCCCCCTTAGTTTCTTTTCCCTAAGGAACCCATGACTTTGAAAATAGAAGTGTATGAAATCCTTCCAGGTACATTTAACAGAAAACACAGTCACAAAGTGTCTCCTCATAAAAGCAAAAGCAACAGCCTTAGTCTGTGCTACAGCAGTCTTTCTTGAAGGAACATCTTGCAGGATAACACTCAAATTTGAGTCCTGAAAGCAAGACCTTAACCAGCTGTACAAGCATTATACATCCTGAGCTGGTACAAAGATTTTGAACAATTATACGTTGTTTTGTGTTACACGAAGCAACAAACCCTTGTGTTGCATTCCCATGACTACTTTAGTGGTGATTTTAAACTTCAGAGAAATAAAATGTTCCTTTCAAGGCTTTTAGATAAGGGATTGATTTCAGGAAGGTATTTTTAATATTTGCAGCTGGTGTTTCTCCTCTTTGGCTCTTCTTTCTTTAGTATGAATTGTACCATATTTCCCAACAACCTGCAGCTGCCCTCCAATCTGGGGGTGGGGGTGGTGCTGGGGGGTGTGTGTGTCTCTTTTGCAGCTGTATTTACCACGCACAGGAATTTGAAGGTGTTAGGAGCCTGATGCTATTCTGTAATGACTCCACTACTCCACCTGCAGGCCTGGGGCTTATCTTTAAATGCACTTTGTGAGGGGCCAAAAAGGCTTTTGCATTTCAGAGCAGAGGTATGTTCAAAAAGTATATGTGTCCAGACATCAGTGGAATTAAATTCCTGGCAAGAGGTTTTGTTGCTATAAAATAACTTCATGTTGGAGAAAGTGGAAAAATTTATCTAGCAGCTACACACCACAGTATTTTGTTTGACTCTAAGTGTTTTCCTACATCACTTTTTCACTCACAGGCTATTCTGGTTACATCTGCAAATGCCTTGATTAAAAAAATGGCTCACAGGTGCGTTTGCAGGACAAAACCAGATCTTGCTGCCCTGCAAGAGGTAATTGAGAAGCCCAAGAACAGAAAGGAAGTTGGGACCAGCTGGGAAAGACTAAACAAATCAGCCTGAACACCCACGCTCAAATGGCCTTGAAATGTGTTTACAGACAGAAGAGCTGTGAACTGTGCTATTTGACTGTGCTGGGAAATATTGTAGGAAATCAGTGTAGGAAGCCCGGGTTAGCTGATTACCTTCACAAATCTTAAGAAATTATTTTGCTTTCTGTTAAAATGTTATTGTGATAAGAAGCTTTTGATAGCAGAGCCTTTCCTATGTAGCATTAAATTTACTGCTGGCCTTATTTTGGTAACAAGCAAAATACAAGGAAGGAGCACATTGTAAAGCAAAGCCACAAAGCCCTCTGACTGTGGAACTGCTTGAAAAACAGGACTGATGTTTGGACAAGGAACCTGATCACGGCCACTCGGGAGATAAAATGTTATTTCAGCTTCAGAGAGGGCTGTAGCAAGGTGCTCTCATTGCTGGTCAGACCTTCAGTTTTGCTAGGTCAGGAGGGGTGCCCATGTTGCCCTTGGCTGAGCACACTGGCCCAAGGCAGCAGCATAGTGAGCACTAGCACCCCACTGTGCCTGGTTCTGATGACTGTTCCTAAATACACTTTCTTTGCTGTTTGTTATGCCGTTCAGAATATGGTGTTTAATGAGCAAGAAAGCTTGCAGAGTGTAAACACCTAACACCCTTTTGCCTGCTTTCACAAGCACTTCTCACCCAGATGATCTCTTAGACTTCCCTTGTTTAACCTGCTAATTAGGCTTCTAGTCCTATAGCCTCAGAACCAATGTAACCTCTGCCAAGAAGCAATAAAATGCCAAGCAGCAGGCAGCCAGTGTGCAGTCCATCAGATGCTCATGCCAGGGTGCTTTCCTACATCAGCATACCAAGAAACCTGAGAGGAATATCTGAAAAGGACTCCCTACCTCTAGGGTCTTGCATATCTGTGCAGTGTCCTTGGGACTCAACTTTCCAGAACTGGATGTGATTTTAACATGGTTGCTATGGAAACTAAGCAATCTGTAATGAGCCAAGTCTTGTCCCTCAGACCTATGCTGCTGCAGGCACAAGAGGTGCCTGCCCAGTTTCAAAGAGCAAAAGTGTCCACTGTGGCTGTAAGTCTTCTCCCAATCTTCCATCAGCTCACTGTGAATCACTTTTATCCATTAATTTAAACCTCTTTTTCCACAGAGAGGTTTGTCTCTCTCAGAGAGATTTATCCCACAGAGAGGTTATCGGTGTTTGCACGTTTACTGCTGTTTGCTCTGAAGCTGTGTTTCATGAAGGTACAGGAATATTTCTGTGAACAGTTTGGGTTTCCCACAGAGGATTCACAAAGTGTTTTCAGGACGACCTTTATGTAGATCATGAACCTGTCTTGGCCTTGTACCCCAGTGTACATGCATAGGGCACAGCAGGCCTCACTGATGGTTCATAACACAGCCAAATGTGATGCAGCATGGCATGTATGTATCTCACATAATGTAACCCATGTGGTCAGGTTTTTTGAAAGGGACATAAAAACCTCTGGAAAGTCACTGAGTCTTCATGTCCTAGACGTGGTAAAGCTCTCTCCTTTGCTTTTCCATGTACTATGCGGGATGCATTGCACAATTGCAGTGTGAAACGGGTAGTTTTCTGTTTCCTTAACCTTCTCTAATCTTTAGCTTAATAGCTACCATGTATGGTTCATTTTCTCAGCCACTTTCAGTCTCAGTTTAAGAGAGGAGAGTTAAACAAGTTTTGTTCTATGAGGCAGCAAAAGCTTCATTGCTTTCTGTAGGAGAGGACGGGGTGCCTCAGAGTGAGAGCAGGATGCTCAATTCTGTTAAGATGCATCAAACAGAAGGTTATGGTGCTTTAGGCTCCCACCCAATGAGGACTAGCCCATGTGTTAGAGATTTACATGACCCTGTGCTCATGGAGCTACATATGCCCGCTGTGTGTGGCATTCATTCCTCCTTCTCCCAGGGAAAACACCTGAGAGGTCTTGAGACACAAGCAATGGCATTTACTGCTGTAACACCATCACAGTGCCATGCCCACATTTGAAAATATCACAGCCTACCTCAGCAGTTAGGTAGGGTGGGGAGAGAAGAGCCCTTCAATTTGTCCCAAAGACTGGAGTAAAGTTACCTGTGCCATGTATCCCACTGAGACTCACCGATAGATCCCGTGGCAAGCAGGGCTCAGCACCAACACAAGTAAGCATCGCTGCATCGAGCACATCGTGTGGTGGAAGATTCCCAGTGCATACCCTGGGAAGCAGTGAGAAGCTCTTCTGTAAAAGATGGTGGTTCGTGGAAATGCTCAATTTCATGTCATATAGTAGGAACCTGAAGGAAATTATTTTGAAAGCGCATCCATGCAGGCATGTGAGGCAGACTAGAATCTATATAACAAACTTGCCCCTGGGGTGACCTCTCCCCACATATCCTCATATGCCTCAGTAGCTGACCCCTTCACAGTATTTTTGTAGAAAGGCATACACATCAGGAAAGATGGCAAGGGAGAATTCCTCTCTCCAGCACTTTGGGTAAGTATGGTTCTGCATGAGATAAATTCCTGCTCTTAAAAAAAGGAGAAGGGAAAATAAAGTGAGACAGCCCTCGCAGCTGGTTCCCCTTTACCTTGGCTAATGTTTGTATGGGAGCAGGGAGACATCAGTGGGGCTCAGATAATCATTAACTGTCCCTGCTAAGTTTCGTGGCCCTCAAGGTCACAGACCAGTGGTGCACTGGAGTACTAAAGGAGTGCAGCAAAACACATCTGCTGGTGCTAGGTCCAAAGAACCTTGTACGTGAACGGCAGAACTCTGTGCACACCTATAAAGCTGCAGCCAGGTTTGCTCCTGGGATTCTTCTTCCCTGGTGCTGACTCAGCACAAGTATATGAATGTTGGACCTCCTAAAAGCAGTTTCTTTAATTTTAATTTTTATTTTTTATTCTTATTTTTCTCCTTTATTGCAGTTCCAGGGCAAAAATAGCTCTAGATGTCTAACTGCAGTTACCACCTGCTACATTTCTGACATCCCGGTCTAGTTGCCTTGTCTTCAGAGTCTTGTTTTCCTGACTGGACGATGTGCTCCCTGTTATGTGGTTAGTACCTATGTTGCTGGGAGGATTAAGCCCAGGTCTCCCCCACAAACACCTGGCAGCTCCCTCATTTCCATTGTGGTTAACGAAGCCTCTTGTCCTTGGTGAGAGCAGAAAGTCACCCCCCTTTCTCCTGTCTGTGAGCACATGTAGAGCCTTTATCTGAGGTCATTTTTTTCTTGTAGTGCACAAAACACAAACAAGGATTGTCCTGTCAGTGTGTGACTCATGTTTTGCTGCTATTTCTCACCACCCAGCCCAGGCAGATAAAGAGCATTTTATGGTGGAGGAATGCAGATTATCCCCCACTCCACCTCCCAAACTGGGAGCCCTCACTAATGAACAGGTAGATGTTTGCTTCCTTTAAAGACAACCCCCCACCCATCTCCCTGGCTGTAAGAGTCAAACTCCACCGATGTGCCCCTGCAGTGCTGGCATCCTGTTTCTAGGACAGAGCTATAGCTTCTCTGCTGGTATGAGTTATGCCTGGTGCCTGAGGTTCCTGAGCCGTGGATGAGCCACAGCTACTGCAGCACAGTTACCCTGCAGTATCCTGTGCTCAGGGCTTCATTCCCCAGCCATCAGCCCAAGGCCACTGTACCTTACTCCTGACCCCATCCTCCCTCTTGCCTTATAACACGACCTGGTGCGCTGACATCCATACAGCCAGAAAGGCCTCAATCTTAGTATTTACAAACTTAAAGGTTAGTACATCTCACTTGGTACGGCAGGAAAAACACACCAACCTTGCAGGAAGAGAGATGTGTTACTGCGTGTAAGTTTACTTTTGAGTAATGCAAACATGACCCTGAGTTTTTAAGGCTTGCTTTCACACACTTTTTTGTTGCAAGGAAGATGCAGTCTTAGGATGCTGCCAGCACGTAATGCCCTCATATAGTGTAATTAACATTTTGACCACTGGATGTTACTGTTGCTCCAATCATCTGCAGGGGAATGCAGAATAAAGACTTACTGGCAATGCAGTCTTCTAATTTCTTAACCTAGAACCGAGCTAAATCAGGCAGTGACCTGTGGACAGGTGGATCACCTATTTATTGCCTGCCCACCAACTGAAGATGAAGAGAAAGTTTTTATTCAGATATAAGGGAATGTCTGAATCCAGTAACTCACAAGCAAATTATTAAATTAATGGTACTGGGCTGAGACTTTATTAAAGAAGAAGCAAGTGATTTTTCAAACCATTAGGCTTGGTTGGGAATTCCAGCACATTGCCCAAATCAAATGGGTTTGTATGTATTATACTAGTGATACACAAAGCCCAGAAATAAACCACGTTTTAGCAGGCTCCAGCCATTTGCACTGCACTCTACTCATTAATCCACCTCCTCTAGATCAGTTAGTAGATCTTACAGGTAAGCAATGTCTTTTTAAAAATTGCGGGTTTATTATTCTAATTACATGCAAACATTTTTGAACACTTCCCAGATCTCTAATTATTTTTGCTCTTTACTACGTGCTTCCACCCATTCTTTCTCTGTGCATGCAGCTTTCACTGACGTATCGTAAAGCAAAGCCTTCTGATCAGATGAGCACAGCTGGTACAGGTTGAGGTGTGCCCAGAGCAATTCATCATTTATTGATCGGCATCTCTGTGGAATACTTCTTTTGTGTATACTGTCTGGCAAGAGCTCCCGTTTTCATCTGCCCAAAACAAGGAGAAGACCATTTTTAATATGCATGATAATTTGTCCACCCATAGGTAGACACCACATGGGTGGATGATATATGCATCTATAGGTGGACACAACCATTGCTACACTGTACTAAAGCTGACAGAAATGCAGTATGTGGCTGCACACCAGTTGTCTACACAGATGGTTCTGTGGGTTTTGGTGTTTCCTTTTGATTCCTCATATATTGCAGAAAGCATCCATGAACTGTTCCCCCAGTAAGATGGTGTTTTCTTATAGTCTCATCTTATCTGTAGACCCAGTAACTTATTTAAATATTACTTTATCATTTCACAGTTTCTATCGCCAAGGAGGCATCTCAAAGAACAAGTTTTGCACTCTTTTCTGAAATTTCCATGTGATTTCTGAGCCAGTTTATCATGTTCGAAGAAACATCTGGCTTGAAATCAGAGGTAAAACTCCTGCTTGATATGTGAAAAGTATGAATGCTTACAGACAGTACTCAAATAGGGGACGACTCAAGGGGAATTCACATTGCCTGTTTTAACCGCTTCATGTAAATGATTAATGTTCCTAAAGGAGTGAGCCAACTGATCCATGGCAGAAACCTAATCCAGAAAGACATGAAACTCATGATGGAGATGCTGGTTTCTGTTCAGTTGTGTATTGAATAGCAGAGGGAAGTCTTCATCACGGTGCATACCAATAGAGCATAGAGTTATTTAAAAAAAAAAACAAAAAGACAAAAGCTTTCTCTTTTTGATTCAACATTATCACTTCAAAAGTGGCTGGCCAAATCTTCTGAACTGCTTTCTTTATCTTATCCTAAGAAATTCTTAGAGATTCAATACTGAAACCAGTTTATTTATCAAACTGCCCCTCTCTCTATTTTGTATGCCATAGTTTCTGCCTTGTCTCTGAAAGACTGCTAGTGGGCTGATGGGATATTTTAACATAGAAAACGTGGGAGCTTTTTAAAGTGACCTGTATAGGATTCTTCTTCCTTGAACCACCTAATCTAACTCTGCTTGCTTGCTAGGGCAGAGCAGTCTACAACTTTTGCTATGCAATTGCCTGTTGTCATGATTTACACACCAGATTAATGTGAAGGATAATAAATTAACAAAGTGCACCTCCACAGTGCATAATCCTCTGTGCTTTAAATTAAAACTGTCTGCTGTAGGCAGGAGATTGATCAGAGCAGAGCTTTGCCCTGCAGGCACATTTTTCACTGCCCCATCAGTTGCCCCAGATACTACGGATGGAAATGCCCGTTTTACTCATTCTTCTTTTAGGGGATCATCTCTTTTTTCCCTTTTAAAATGTTTTTCCTATTTTTTCTTTCTTGAGATGGTTGCAAATGACATATGAAGTGCAACATTCAAACCAGGACACAGGAGTGGAAAGCATGCTACAAGCCAGAGCAGTATAAAATATTCAAAGAATGAATATGTGCATATTCAGGTCAAGTAAAATGAGGGATCCCTGCAGACACCTTCTTTCTGTGACTTGAATACATAATCCTAAACAATTATTTGCCTAGGATATCTTCTTCTTTTAGCTCTCTGCACCTGAAGATTTGGTGGCCTGACAGTTGGTCCCTGGAGTCTTTTCTGCGTGATCTGCCTCCATCCCACAGCAATCCTCTTTCCAACAGTTGAGGAAGGAACCTTAGCTTACTGTAACCCAGTTTAAGGCAGGCATGGTACCCGGAGTGGACTAGGTCACATTCTAATTATCAGATTGCCCATCCCCTTGAACTTAATCAGAACCTGGTTTCTTCATGTCTTTGGAATTTCCCATGAGTTAGTTAAAGTGAACTCTTGGCCAGATTAGCTCTGAAAGGTTTGGAGAGGTGAGTCCAAAAGCAGCATTTCCCACAGCAATTTACCAACTCATTAAATGAAAACTGCTAGATCAATAAATATACCTAATCAGGTTTTTAAGCTTTGCACACAAACATGTCTAACTCAGATCTATCTCAGTGAATGGTTGGACACTCTTGCATTGATCGTTTCATGTAACTTTTCAAATATATATTCCTGAAATATTCCTGAGTTGCATTATGTTACAGATAAAACTTTGCAGTTCCCGCATATCTCATGTAAAAAGCCAGCATGGACCAAATACCTATCTTGACTTACACGGATGTAGGATCCCTGTAGGATCTGAACATCAAATGGCAATGTCCAAGCATCAGGAGGTACCAGCTGGTGCTGAAAAAGAGCTTGTTGTAGGCATCTGTTGTTAGTTCTTAGCAATGTGTGGAATGAGGATGGGGAAAATGGTCCCTAGTTTTCCTGATCTTCCATCACAAATCACATGTCCACTACTACAACTAGAAAAGAAGAACCCTGGGCATTCAATCATTTCGGGTCAAAATGCTTTGACAGTTGTTGCTTCAAACTCTTCCTCGGGCGCTTTGCTCCTTAACACCCTTAGGGCCCTGCCTGCTGTCCCCTGCAGAAGTCCCTGAAGCTCTCCAGGGTACCATGGCTGAAAAACTGCTCACTGGTAGGTTCAGGTCTCTTGCCACCCTGAGAGGCAGATATCAGCTTTTTGCTGGGTCAGGAAGGAATTGCTGGCCTCCACAACCCAAGTGGGTTGCTCCCCCTACCCAAGCCAGTTGCTGGGAAGCAGTAGGTGGTGGCTACTCTGCCAGTAAGGAGCACTGTGAAATGTCAAAATTAAACTGTGGGTCAGAATTTTCATCCGATTCTGCACGTTTTCTAATTTCTCTTTCCTTCAGACCTAACTTAGGCTCCACCTCATCTACTACATGTGACTGCTCACCTCCAAAATGCCAGTATTTAAGTAATACAATAAGCACTGAAAAGTTAGTATATTTAATACTACAATTGGGCCATATGTCCCCTCTCTGGCTCTCAATGTGCCTGTTTTCTTCATCACTGTTTTTTACCACCACACACATTTATGCCAGTACTTAGCCTAAAATGAACAAAATGAAAGCAACTGCGTTAATCAGAGTTTTTCTGCCTCTTTTCACATGTGCTACCACTTGTATAGAGGAATGGGGAAGGAGAGCTTGCTCTGTATGTATTTGCATCCAGTGCTGCTGGATCTGGCCCCGGCACTACTGTGCAGAGCCGCTCCTCGGGGTCTCTGTGCAGGGAACTTCAAAAGGGTGACAGAAGCCATCAGACTGCCCATCCACTGCAAGCTTACCTGAGATACCTGTCCTTACTTGACATTAAAGCCACATTAACAGCACAGCCACTCACACAGTCCAGATGTGTTTAACAGTGGGAGAAATAGTAGCAATGACATGTATTTTGTGGAGTTTTTTTGCCAAGGACAGACCAGCTGCTCTAAATTAATTACTTGAATCTACAAGGATAACCTCCTGGGTTTTCACATTCCCTGCAAAGAAGAGTGAGCAGTATGTTAAAAAGCTCTTCCCAGTACCTTATCTAAACCTGTCTTCTCCTAATCCCACAGTTTCAGTCTCAAAATTAAAATATGCTTTCTTTCTCCTTTTATGGTGAAGTCACTCATCAATTAGCCCGCTGAAGATTTGGGAAAATTTTAATTCATGCTAATGAGACACAGTTCTTTTCTGACTGCTATCTGTCCAAGGAGCTTAGGAGAAAGTGGAGGAGAAAATTATGTTTCTAAATGGGCATGCCAGGGTGCTGAGCAGATCCCCTTCTGCAGTGTAGCTCACTGTGTCCAAGGCCAGCTCCTCCACTGATAAGGGCTGTTGTGAAGAAACACAGAAGCCTGTTTCTCCTGTCTCATGGGAGCACTTTGTTAGCTGAGGCTCAACCCTCAGGCTGTAGTGCAGCCTGTGCTACACCGCTGCTGTGCCAAAGTGATGAGGCCTGTAAACAAGGATGGGTAGACTGGGTGGAATATAGAGAAACTGTCCAAGTGGCCAGCAACAAGATTAGGCAAGATAGAGCCCAGCCAGATTACATCTGTCCAGGGACATCAAGGAAAACAAGAAAAACTTTGATAGATATGTCAGGGATAAAGGCAAGAATAGGGAAGCTGTGGGCTCTCTCCAGATGGAAATGGGAGACCAGGTCACCCAGGATATGGAAAAGGCTGAGTTACTGAACAACTTTTTTGCCTTAGTTTTCACTGGCAAAAGCTCTAACCACACTGCCCAAGTCACGAAAGAAAAAAACAGGGGCTATGAGAATGAAGAACCACCCACTGGAGGAGAAGATCAGGTTCGAGACCATCTAAGGAACCTGAAAATGCATAAGTCCATGGGACCTGATGAAATCCATCCACATGTCCTGAGGGAGCTGGTGGATGAAGTTGCTAAGCCACTTTCCATCATATCTGTGGCAATCTGGTGAATTTCCTGCTGACTGGGAAAGAGGAAACATAAGCCTGGTATTCAAAAAGGGAAAAAAGGAAGACCCAGGGAACTACAGGCCAGTCAGTCTCACCTCTGTGCCTGGCAAGATCATGGGCAAGATCCTCCTGGAATCTCTGCTAAGGCATGTGGAAAATAAGGAGGTGATTGGTGACAGCCAACATGGCTTCATCAAGGGAAAATCATGCCTGACAAATTTGGTGGCCTTTTATGATATTGCCACAGCCTTGGTAGACAAGGGAAGGGCAACAGACATAATCTACCTGGACTTATGCAAAGCATTTGACACTGTCCTCATCTCAAAATTGGAAAGTCATGGATTTGATGGTTGGACCACTCAGTGGATAAGGAACTGGCTGGATGGCCACACTCAAAGGGTTGTGGTCAACAGCTCAATGTCTAAGTGGAAGGCAGTGACAAGTGGTGTTCCTCAGTGTTGGTACTGGAACCAGTGCTGTTCAACATCTTTGTTGGAGACATGGACAGTGGGATAGAGTGCACCCTCAGCAAGTTTGCTGATGACACAAAGCTGTATGGCGTGGTCCACACGCTGGAGGGAAGGAATGCTGTCCAGAGGGACCTGGACAGGCTTGGGAGATGGGCTCATGCAAACCTCATGAAGTTCAGCCAAGCCAAGTGCAGGGTCCTGCACCTGGCAATCCTAAGCACAAATACAGGTTGGGTGGAGAATGGCTGGAGAGCAGCCCTGAGGAGGACTTGGGAGTCCTTGTGGATGAGAAGCTCAACATAAGCTGGCAGTGCACACTGGCAGCCCAGAAAGGCAACCGCGTCCTGAGGCTGCATCAAAAGAAGCATGGCCAGCAGATCACGGGAGGTGATTCTCCCCCTCTACTCTGCTCTCCTAAGACCCACCTGAGTACTGTGTCCAGCTTTGGAGTCCTCAACACAGGAAGGACATGGACCTGTTGGAACAGGTCCAGCAGAAGGCCATGAAGTTGATCAGAGGGTTGGAGCACCTCTCCTATGAAGACAGGCCAAGAGAGCTGTGGTTGTTCAGCCTGGAGAAGAGAAGGCTTTGGGTAGAGCTTATAACAGCCTTCAAGTATCTGAAGGGAGCCAACAGGAGAGCTGGAGAGGGACTCTTTGTCAGGGAGTGTAGCAACAGGACTAGGGGTAATGGTTTTAAATTGAAAGAGGGGAGATTTAGATTAGACACTAGAAAGAAATTCTTTACTGTGAAGGTGGTGAGACACTGGAACAGGTTGCACAGAGAAGTCGTGGATGCCCCATCTCTGGGAATGTTCAAAGTCAGGTTGAATGGGGCTTTGAGCAACTTGGTCTAGTGAGAGGTGTACCTGCCCAGGGCAGAGGGGCTGGAACTCAATGATCTTTAAAGGTCCCTTCCAACTCTAACGATTCCATTATTCTATGCCCACTTCAGCTCTTGCTGCTGTGATTCTGGCCCTGACCCAGCTCCATTGGCTCAGCCTCTTAGCTTGGCCTTCGACATGTCTTGCCGCTGCAGACTGCTTGGTGACCACCCCTCTGTCTCTGACCCTGATGACGTCCTGGTCTGGCTGCTCAGCCTCCTGGTCTCTTGTCAGAGAGGGCTCTTCCCCACTGGCTGTGCTGCCGCAGAGCAGCACCACAGTACTTGCTGTGCCCTAACTTGCTTTTGACTTTCCAGAGTAGGATTTAACCCCATTCATTACTGTTCCCTTCAATTCAAAACCCAAGTGAGACTGAATTGGCCTTATGTAGCCATGTGATGAAGCCATTCCTGCCCACCTCATTATTTCTAATGAGTCAATCCCAGCAGATTTGTCAATATTTATACTGCATTCTCAGTAAAAATCAGCTTGTTTACACTGAAGTCGATATAAACTATAATGATTCATGCTGGCTGAGAAGTCTGTCTGTGTTTTCTAAACACTTCAGTTGACATAAAATCCCTGCACCCTTAGAACTGGAAATACCTGGTGTTAATATCTATTTTCCCATTAGGTACGTCAGAGACTTGGGGAAATGACATTAGCACTTTCCTTCAATACCGTTTATAGCTTTTGACAGCTTCCTGGCATTGATAAAGCATGTTATGAAGAGCAGAGTCGGCAGGCTAAAGATGCCAACTGAGTTATGTTTTTATTAAAAGTATTATTCAGCTGTCATACAATGTCCCATGGAAATATCCTCACAAGCTTCTGGTGAAGCAGTGTCATATATGCAGACAGTCTCTGTTTCCACTGCTGCCTTTATAGTGGGTGTAAGGATACCATGCCAGTGGAGAGAGAAGGGAATGGGGGCCATGAAACTCAAATCCACCCCTCCTGGTTTGGGGGTGACCCTGAGCAAAGGCACACGACATATACTTCCCAAGCTGTAGGAGAGCAGTGTTACCTTCCGGATCATAGAATCTTAGAATCACATAATTGCCTAGGTTGGAAGAGATCTAGTCTAGTCCAACCATCAACCTAACTCTGATAAAAAACATCACTAAACCGTGTCACTAAGCTCTATGTCTACCCATCTTTTAAATACCTCCAGGGGTGGTGTTTCAACCACTTCCCTGGGCAGCCCGTTCCAATGCTAATAATCCTTTCGGTGTAAAATTTTTTCCTAATATCCAGTCTGAACCTTCCCTGGTGCAATTTGAGCCCATTTCCTGTTGTCCCATCACCTGTGTTGTCCTGTCCCATCTCTCTACAACTTCCTTTCAGGTAGCTGTAAAGAGCAATAAGGTCTCCCCTCAGCCTCCTTTTCTCTAGGCTGAACAATCCCAGCTCCCTCAGCCCCTCCTCATAAGACTTACACTCCAGACCCTTTTGTTGCCCTTCTCTGGACCCACTCCAGCACCTCAAATATGGATGGATATACTAAGTACTAAACAGATATTTAAAGCTACCATTTTTACTCCCTTTCTCATGTAAGTAAATGTTCAAGGATTGACCTGCTTTATAAAACTCAGTTCTGAGCTCAGTTGTGAGCAGAGTACTGTGATTGACGAAATGTGTTTTCATTTGACTCTGGCATTGTTTTGCCAGCAGATATAATAGCAATAAACTTGCAGGAGTGATCTAAAAACGGTAACTAGCAGGTTTGGCAAATGAGTTCCGAGTATACAACATCAGATCTATGGTGAGCAGGTCCTGCAGCTTGGTGTGAGCTACAGTATTTGATGGTTTTGCTCTAAGTTCCACTGTCTCCCAGTTCTTGATTGAGAATGGCATGCACCTCAGTTTTTCATCTTCTTTTCATTATGGAGTAGAGTTAATTAAGCTGTTTTGACTCTAATGTAAATGTGATCTAAATGAGGACAGCACAGTGTCATTAAAACTTCCCAGGAGGCAAAAAGATGAGTCTGAGGACAGACACGATCAGTTCTCTCCTTTCTTCCTGCTCTGCCCTGGGTGAAGGATCCATATAGTTTGCAGGCTTGGGAGGCTGCAATAAATGCATAATGAGCAGCAAGGAGGGAATTCACCATCAGCAGATCAGGCTGCTGAACTACAGCCCCTGCAAATGTTAGTCACACAACACCTGGAGGTGCTCTGAGGGGAAGCCCATGAACATCACATGGAAGGTTCCAACATTTTCCTCTGCTTCGATAAATGTGCACGTGTACCTTCCAGAGGGTGCCTGATGATTGTGAGATGGCATAATTGCAGAGTGAGGCAGCAGTCGTTACAGAAACAGGTTGCTGGAAGAGCCAAGCAATCAGGCAAGTAAAACCCAAGGAAATCATCCATGTGTAAAGTGATTTCCTAAACATCCCCACCTCCTCTTATTGCATGTATGCACATGCAGATACATGGAGTGTGTAAACAGATGGAGTATTTATCATCAGCCAGTCTGAGATGTTATTTTTTAATTTTTTGGGGGGGGGAAGTGTATGTCCTCTTTAAACATGAAAGAAATGACCACTTAGAGACAGAGGAAGCTTTGCTAAAAGGTCTATCTTCCCCCAGCCTGATTTATTATTTAGAGTTCTTCAGCTGACATATTTAATACTGCGAGGCATTTGCAGCCTCTAGTTTGAAAGAAATATGCTGCACAAAACCAAGCTTCTTCACAGGAGCATCTTCAAATGTTAATTGCTTTTTCACAATTAAATACATGTCTTTATACTGCTCTGTTCAGTAAGGAAAATGAGCGTGCTGGACATCTTTAATTTCTTCAAGATGCATATTATGTGGGTAGTTCGATATCCCTCTCATTTTCTGTTTTGATTTGATAGCAGTGAATACTTCACACCAATGAGTTGACTACGACAGTATCTTGGTACACACAAGAAGAGAATTAGGCAAGTTATCTGCAATACTTCCTCTCAATGCTGAAATTGGCTGGAGACACACAGCTGTATACTGATTTACTTTATAGAGTAAATCAGAACCCTATGAAATCTATGCTTCATAGCATAGTACCCTATGAAGTCTATGCTTAGGTTGAAGCATAGGATGAAGCATAGATGAGCTGCAAAACTACAGAGTTTGTCATAGGCTGTTTTAAGTAGATACATCAGTAGTAGATACATTAAGTAGTACATCAGTAGATAATACATTAAGTGGGAAGCACACTGGAGACACCACTGGGTACCATCATCACAAGAGAAATTAAAAAATCCAGAGTTAAGTGTTCAGAGAGAACAGCAGCAAATACTAGTTCTTCACCCAAGTAAGCAGGTACTCGCTCCAGGCTGAGCAACAAAACTATTCACATGCCTCTTTCCTTCACAACACACTACAATATTGCTCATAAAGCCACTGTGAAGATCTTGATTAAGTGATTAATTATCATGGATGTGTGTCCTGGTTCTGGCAGGGATAAAGTTAGTTCTCCCCAGGATCTAGCAGGAACACAGGTATTCCATCCCCAGTGAGCCATACCCCGGAGGTAGCTGGGAGCTGGCCGGGAAGGGGAGGGGGAAGAAATCACCATGGGGGAGAGGGTTAGAGCATCCAGGGTCTGGTCAGCAAGCGGTGGTGTCAGAATTGTGGTTGTATATTCCTCTCTCAGTGTTACTGTTTTCTTGTTCCCTTTGCTGTTCTGTTAAACTGCCTTTGCCTCAACTCATGAGTTTTGCTGCCTTCTTCTGATTCTCTCCTAAGCGTGGCTGCCACATGGTTCTTTGTTGCCATCTGAGGCCAAATCATGACAATGCATTAGGAGAACTGCAGGACATGCTGCTTTATGGCTTTTGAACTTACACGCTCTTTTATACCCTCACAGTACGGCACCTCAGGGTCTGTGTTTGTATTGGGTGGGCTGCTGATCATTGACTTCTCCCGGTTCAGTGGAAGAAGGAAAAACAGACAACCAGCTGTCTTCTCAAACATCCTTAATAGTGCTGAGGATATTATTATTTATTGTGGTTTGCATGCTCCCAGGGCTTTACAGAATAGATTAAAAGTCTGCCCTCAGTAATAGTCCCTTACTGTAGTACAAAGCAGGTGGCATTAACTGTGACATGTCACTGCTAGGAGCCCAACATACCCACCTGGCCTGGTAGAGGTTAAAAGGGACAAGGCTCTCACCAAAGTTCTGTCTTGCATTGCAGGGTCCTGCTTGTGGAAATCTGACCAAGATCCTCTAGCTGCCATCTTGGACTCTAAGGACAAGGGAAATAAGAATAACTGTGAGTCAGAGTGACCAAGTGTGCTCATGGCTGTGAGGGAGAAGTGGAGCAGCTGGGGAGACATAGAGGTTTAAACAAATCCAGACTGTCGTTCCGTCCCCTGCCGTAATGCACACCAGGTGTTCTGGTGTTCTGGAAAGAGCTTTACATTAGTTATCTTCCAGCCACTTCCAGTTAGCACTGAGAGGTAGCCACCCTGCAGTGTGGTACATCAATATGCCTGCAATGACTTTCATTCAAAATTGCAAAGGAAAGCCACCCTGCTACCAGCACAGTCGGAATGCTCAACAGCCTCTGCAGCCATGAAGGGAGCAGAACCTGTACTGAAACCAAGTCTGGCTATTAACTGGATTCATACCAGAAACTTAGACTATTTAGTAAAATAATAGAAATGAAAACTGTGTAATGCAAAAATGCAATTTCAGGAGAGTAAGGGGATTTTTCAGGCACAAAGGTTTCATAGCTGTTCACCCAGTTTGCATTTACTTATCAATCCGGAGAGCTGCTGCTGCAGCGAGTACCGAAACTGGAGGTCTCAAAGCATGAGCTGAGCACATCTTGAGCTGAAAGAAAGAGCTGAGAGATGCAAATTTGGAATGGGGATATAAACATCTATGTGTGGCCTAGCTAGTGCTGTAGGAGGGCTGGTTACTACTCTTAAGAGGCTTCAGGTTACCACTCAGATAACTGCACATACACTGCAATCGGCCAGCGGCGTTGCTTTATCGCAGCTTACACACACAACAGAGACTGCACGGGCAAATAAGAACACCCTCATGCTTGCATTTAGCTTCGTATAATTCAGGCACAGACTTTTGCAAATGAGACAACTCCCAGGATGTTCTTTTGGAAGGGAGAAAAAAGTAAACTCCAAACCCTCTCAGGCCAGGAAGGGCTTGCGTCTGACTTTGCAGACCTGCATCTGTGCCTCTTTGCTGCTTCTGGGCAGGGCAGCGGCTGCCCCACTGGTGAGAGCTGAGGGTGGAAGCTGAGGGTCACTGAGCAATCAGATAAACTCTGTGCTGCTTTTTAACACATAGGTAGGTGGTAGAAAAGGAACTGAGGTCTGGTCTATCTGTTTTGTTCTGGCTGGGACTGGAATTACGGCCTGTCTGCTTTGAGGAGATTTCAAAGGTTTTGCAAGGAGTTTCAAAGTGAGCTTTGTAAGCTGCGGCAGGAACTCTGTCAAGAGATACAGTGTAGTTGGCTTCACAACAGTCTGAAGGCAAAACTAACCTACCGGAGTTAGACCCAGTGTGTTGGAAACATATTTCTAAGTGAGGTTGTGATGGAACTGCCCACTCGCTGGGTAATGGCAGCAGGCAGTAGACAGTGCTAGTAGTAAAAGATTAATGAGATGAATGAATTTTTAATCTCAGTGTTTACAGTCTAATTTTTGCTCTTATTTTCACTTTACGTTAGCTAGCTCAGTGAAATGCCTTATCACTGAAAACAGCGATATGCTTAGAAGCTTGAAACAAAGATTGTCTGTCTGCAAGAGGATAGATGCTGCGTTATCGAGGAACTGTGGGGCTTGACTTTCTGTTTGCAAAACAGGGAAGGAGAAAATATCTACTGACTGAATTTAAAGGCTGGGGTTCTGTGGCTTGTATTATGCAAGTGAAAAGGCTTTTGCAATGGTCTTTTTCTGCTTGTAAAATCCGTAAATAATTTGCAGCAGTTTTAGTTAATTGAGTCATTGGGGTTTTTTTCTTCCCTTGTAACCTTTTAATTGGACCCCTATATGTTTCTTTCTGGCTCCAGCGCTGCTTGGGTTTTTGCCTGCTTTCTAACAAATTATTAATATTTGTGTTTCAGCTTCCCAGTAGTAAAGTGGACCTGGTAGTACCTAGTCATCTCACAAGACTACAGTGAAAGTCACCTACAATTTGAAAAGCAATCCTAGATTATCTGGTTCTTACTTACTGTGTAGTAACAGGACAGCACTGTAGCCATACAAATAATTTAGTAATGACTTACTGAAGACATGACCTATTTTTATTCCTAGTATAATTTTTTGGAATATGAGAATATTTCATTTAAATCAATTTTCTGGAGTATTAATTAGCAGTTAGTTGACATGGCTGTAATTTAGCCAAAACTTTATCTACAGTATATTTACTACCTCAGTAAAGGTGTTTGCTGCAGATGGTAATGAGCGTGACACAGAAAGTACTGTGCTCCCCAGTCGATATATTTATGTCATAACTGGAAACTCCTTGATAACACTTTATCACATCATCCCTGGAGCTCTAGGTAAGCAATCCTTATCAAAGGAAGCTGTGGTACAAAATTAAGTGTGCAATGAGAAATTAGAAACGTGTTCTGCTCATAAGATAAAGTAAAAAGCAGGAGTGCAAACAGGGGGGATGAAAGGTGGGTGGGAAGGAGAAATACAAACTAACCCTAGATATACATAAGTTTTAGTAACTTGGCCAAACGCAAAATCAGTGACATTAACATCAAACTGGTAGTTGCATTGCCTTTCATGTGATGAAGCTTATAACATTTGTGCATCTGCGTGTACCTGTATGCCAAATTTCTTGTATCTCATGCAAAATAAGCCTTCTTAGGAGTTTTGAGGTCTTGATTAAAATAAGCACATAGGTACTCCTCCTTCACTGGGAAATGATGAAATAACCAGGAGACAAACAAAATCCAAACCCATGGGGTGTTCTAGCTCTCCCTCTAGTGCCTCTGCAGCAGATGTAACACAGGATTTGAATTTTTTCTTTATTATTCTTCTTATCTCCCATCCCCGAGTCTATTTATCCCACACTTGGTAGCAACTGTACAGAGTGGGTGTCAAATGCTGCTAAAGACAGGAGGTGTGAATTCCCAGCCAGTGGCCTTTTACAAGCACCCAGTCGGCTTAGTTACAGGAATGAGCTTCATGGAGACAGGAAGCCTAGTCCCTTGATGGAAGGTTTAGTTCCTGTAGGGATTTTGGGATTTGGCCTAGGACAAATAACTGTCTTATAGCTAGATGAACCCTGCACAGTGCTCAGGGAAGCTTTGCTATGGTCTGTGATGCAGCTGAAGACTTCCAGGTTCTTTGGAGGCATCTCCAACAGCCCTGTTCTGAACATACCAACATCCAAGGTAATTCTTTTCAAAAGCATCTAACCAATTCAGAGTTTAACTCCTACTTGCAAAAGTGACCTTGAAGACAGTCAGGCATTTAAAGAGGTAGAAAGGCATCCACAGATATTTTCAGCAACATTCAGCACTTACCTTCCAGTGAGATGGAAGCCTATGGGATTTCAGAATCCCACTAGGCATCTGCTTATCTATCCATTGCATACATAGGTATGATCTTGACCTGTACACACTGAGAGGTGTGAATGATTTATTTTCCTCAAAAGGCTTTTAACAGGAAATACATGAGTCAAAAATACAGCTTCTTTGACTTGCTATCCAGCTGCTGCCCAACATGAAAGAGGCATTTACATGTTCCATGTCTCTTTTTGGCAGCACAGTTAATTTGGCACAGGCAATTATGCTTTTTGGGATTTCTAATGCTGCCTCAGGTGGGACATATTGCACAGGATTTCTGACCCAGTGTATGCTCCTCTTTGGCTGCCAGGACTCTGATCCACTGAAGTGCTTTCAGGGTATGCCTGCTGCATCAGGCAACAACGTAGAAGGAAGGAGCATTCTTGCTAGTCTCTTTTCCTTCTCCTAATTATCCCACTGATACCTAGGGTATGGCAAATACGGGTTCACTGAGTAGCTAGTGTTTTTACTTACCTGTGATACTAATGGTTCGGTCTGTACTTGTCTTCCCTGCTGAAGGGGTTTTGAATTTGCGCTTCGCAGGAGAAGGCAGCAAGTTATGAGGAGGGGGCTACCAGGTCAGCCAGAGAGCAGCATGAATACTGCCCTGCCATCAGGGCTGTCGTGTGGGGAGAAAAAAACCCCTCTGTGTTTAGCTATGTCACACTGAATATTTAATAATGTCTTTAGTAGAACGCATATGACTACTCTTTTCTCTCATTAAAATTTAATGTCAGATTCTTGATTCTGTGAACTTCCTTTTCATATGCAGTAGAATTCTTTCTACTGGAGGGACTAACTTCTTCCTACCCCACAGCAGGGTGCTTCCCCCAGAGCTCGGGACAGGTTTATGGGAGATAATTGAAGAGGGAGCTGAACTCAGGTTTAAGTTAACAAAATCCTTCTAGACACTGACTTACAAAGGAGCCAAGCTGACGGTGCTCTTTTGCTGCATTTTGAAATAAAACTTTGGGCATGATCTTTAGGATGGATTTCTCCCAGAAGATGACTCAAGGCAGTGAATGAATGAAGGACATTTTGTGCCAAGTAGAAGTACTACAGCCCTGTCAAGACAATGACTTGGGACAGATTTCTTCAGCGCTTTCTAGTGCTTAGGTTATGTGACCTTCAGGTAGGAAATTCTTCTGGACTTAGCCACAACCCAGTCACTGCACTTACAGCTCTGCAATGTTGTTTGTGTTTGGCATTAGACCAGTATAACAGAAAAATAATTAGTTGTCTTAAACCTGGATTCTTCGATGACCTTGCCAGTATTAATTCTTCTTGCAAAAGTGACTTATTGGCTTCTGACCACCTTGCCTGTTACATGCAATAAGGAGCTGATCTAGAGGGGACATATTTTAAAACAGCCCTGCTGGCACAGCAGAAGATCCAGCCTGTCTGTATATCAGAGCATTGGGAAGGCTGAAATGTTCCAAGTGTGAAATGAGATGTAACATACAGCCACAACATGATCTGCTTCTGTGTTTGCTGCTCTACTCGTATTCCCATACAGTAAATGACCCTTGCATGGGACAGGCCCAGTCCCACTCAGGACAACTTATTTGGAAGTCCTGTATTTAGGCAGGTAGTCTCAAGATCAAATAGACTTGTCTTCTATACATGGACATGTTTGTTTTTATTTTATAACTGACTGAAGGAAGCAAGAAGTCACAAAGCTCAATAGCTCAGTATACCTCCAGTCCCATTGTCCTTCACTTTTGTCCGTTTTTGTTAATGCAACAAGGCCTTCAGGACAGACTCAGTCTTTACCTCTCGGTTCATGTGTTTATATTCTATGATTATAATTGGAGCCCATAGGCAATATTCATACTACTTGTAATAGGCATTGCTTGGAGTAACATATGATCATTAACAACGATTCCATCTTCTTGCTAGTCAGGGCTATGTGTAAAAAGGCAGGATGCCATCATGTTTGGAGGGGGTGGGTTTTGAATGTCTTCCCAAGTAAAATTTTTCTGGCCAAGACAGTTAAGGACCTGGTCGGGCTCTGATCCCACAGGTAACCCCATTGCTACTTTGAGTGGGCCACAGCTGCTAGGGAAATGGAACTGCAGAGTACCTAAGGGAACTGGGAGAGGGGGGGGGATTTCTGAACTTAGACACTGAGTTCAGCAAAACTGGTGTGAAGCCGTGTATATTAATGCTACACCTGTACTGAGCAGGGCATTCCTCTGTGGGCTGGGCAGTGAGCCAGCCAGCAGTGCTCTGCACAGGGCACTGCCATGGTCTCACATGGGCTGGCGGGAGTTTCACTGGCAGAGGATACTGAATCAGCTCTTCAGAGCTGATACCCCTTTCCTGATGGGGATGTGCTGGTGAAATATCTCTGCCCCTAAAAAAAGCAGTGAGATGCTGACAGTTTCACTGCTCTGGAGGTTGGTGCCTCACAGGCAGTTCAGTGAAGTAGCTGCAAAAGGGAACAAATTTTAATGTCATTGATGTTCTTCCGCTCTACACAGATCATGTGTCACATATCAGCTTCTCCATAGGAAAGCTTGGGACTTCAAGGGAAGTACAGTGGGAAAAAATTGATTTTTTTCTTGAAAAAAAAAAAAAAAAAAGGCAGATGTACCTTCCCAAATACCCACCTCTGAGTTTATTTTTTGAAACAGTCATAAAATGTAACTGAGATATGTGGGATGAGCTTGTTGTAATCATGTATTTCAGCAAATTAATTTCTGTGCTATGAGATGAAACAGGGCATAAACATGCAGGGATATTTTCTGATCTGCTTGCTATTTTTATGGCACCTTTGCAACAACCTTCTGGCTGCAGCTATGCAGATCCTAGAATATATAAGGAAGCATTCCTTTACCCTAGCAAACGCTCATGTTCCTCAGCTGCTTCATAGGTTGAAAATTACCTGAATTTGCTGCTGCTGTTTGTTATCCAAAGCAAGTACACCCTGAGTTGGCACCTCCTGACTCTCTATTGTGCTCTGCTTTAGCATGTGACAGTGCCCGCTAAACGCTGGTGACAATTTCGCTATTCACACAAAAGGTCGTGGAGGCCTCTGCCGCTCATTCTGCGCATTGATCTTTTCAAACAAACAAATCCATAGATGTCAAGGCCAGGGATTTGAAAAGGGTGGAGAGAAAGATCTAGTTAGCAGTTTAGTATCTCTGGTAGTCTTGTAAAGTGGCTTTCTGGGTAAACTACGTAATGACAACTCTGCACAGTGTGATATTTTAATAGAGTTCAGATTGCTGCTAGGACAGTTGGTGGTGGTTTTCTTTTCAGCTGTTAAAGTCTTTTCAGCGCAGCCACAATGCATTGGTTTGCCTGGTCTAAGTGCTCCCAAGTCTCGCAAGGGACTCTCCGAAGTGAAAATAAAATCACAGTTTAATTTCCGTAACACAGTGCAGACTGTGAGGGCGCATACACTTTGCTAGCACACCCTAACGAGGAGGAGGGAGAACCGGTGGCAACGGCAGCTTCCACAGGAGCCCAACTAGGTATCTCCAGTTGCTGTGATTGTGCCGCGTCCTCCTGCGAGCAGTGCTAATTGCAGACAGCGGGTTGTTCTTGTTTTTCCTCATCCAGCCGGTGCAGAGTTGCGTTAATAAAACCAAATGCACTAGTTGCACATTGCCTGGAGTGAAAACTACAACAGAGGAGGCCTTGACCGAGGAGAAAGTATGGCAGCTGGAGACACAGGGGGGCTGTGGCGGGACAAGCCCCGAAGTCCAGTTAGAGGGCTCCAGTACCGGATTAGAAGCGCTGCAGTCGCCTGACGCGAAGATCCGAGGCACAATGAATTAATTCGGCCAGTTTTAATCTCTCCAGCTGGTAAACCGCGGCAAGACGGAGTCAGGCACAGGCCCCGCAACTGCCCGGGCCGCCCTCACCTGGGAGGGCGGGAAGGGCCGCTGACTGACGCGCGGCGGCCCAGCCCCCGCGGGTGCGGGCGGCGCCTCGGCTGCCAACCAGCGAGGGGAGGCAGCGGCGGCGTTTGCCGAGCCAAGGCGCGGAGAGTCGGGACTGGTGCCGGGGCCGCCATGGAGCCCCCGACGGATCAAGGTAGGGGCGGGAGGAGTGGAGGGCTGCTGCTGGACCTCGCCTCAGGTGGCTCCGGGTGGCGGTGCCTGGTGCTGTCGGGTAGACGGCGGTTCCACTTCCAGCCCTTCCGCCGCGGGTACACCCGGCCCCGACCTGCCCTGCCCAGCCCCGTCAGCCCGCGGCGGGCCCCGCCGGGCTCGGAGCACGCGGTGTCCCTCTGCGACCCCGGGGCTGGGCGGGGGGCTGTTTCCCCATAGGAGGTAACGCCCGAGGCGGGCGGGAGAGGGTCCGCTGCGGTAGCTGGGCAAGCCCGGGGCTGGTGCGGGAGAGGGTCCCCCCGGCCTGTCGCATGGCTAAGCCTCCTGTCGCGCCCTCGGCTCGGAAAATGCGGAACTGGGGGGCGGGTGCTGGCTTCCCGCCGGGGCGGGCAGCGGAGCCCCGGGCGGTCCCCTTCGGTTTCCCCTCGGCCGTGGGTGCCGTCCCTCCCCGGGCAGGGGCAGTGAATGAATCCCGTCCTTCCCACCGGGGTTGAGGGGACAGAATAAACTTTGTGGTTTCATGTAGGAGTGAAAGTGGAGGGCTCCCATTTTTCGAGTGTGTGACTTGTGGTTAACCGGCACTGTTCGTAGGGTTCATTCCCTCTTAATTCTCTCTATCCCAGGGCTGGGGAGCCACTGGCGGCTCTCTTTTGGCAGCTGCCCCATGGCTCCAGAGTGGAGGCTCCAGGGGTGGCACCTCTGGGCCTGCATGGCCCTTGTCAGCTGCAAAAGGTGGCAGTGGAGCTTCTTCACTCGTGTGCAGTTTGCCTGAGGAAGGCTGTTGTCTATCCTAGCTGCCACAGTTGTGACACTTTCCTTGAAACTACGTGGTTTATTTAAAAGAATAAAACCTTGGGACTGCTGTCCAAGCGAATAGTTGGTGCCTTGATGGGGTCTGACCCAGTTGCAGGCAACGCAGGATCTCTTGCTCTAGAAGCTTCTCCCATGAAGGCATATTGCATATGTCCTACTGAACCATGTATCAGTCAGCGTGGTTTTATATGGCATTGTGCTGAACTATACACCAGCTGCTTTCCACTGGACGGGGGGAGGCAGGCTGAGGTCAATAAGCTACTTTGTTTGAGTAAGCTGGTAGGACTGCTTGGCCCAGCTCAGCATCTGCGCCCTTGGACTGGTTTTTCTTTTCATGTGGAGCATGCTGGGGAGAGCAGGATGTGTTCCTGTGGGGCAGCAGCAGTGTTGGAGGCACAGGAGGTGTTGTGAGTGTAACCCTGACTCTGCGTGGTTGGGGTCTCTGCTCAGCCAAGGTTTAGGCATCAACCTTGATCTGCCTCTGAGCTTCTGTGTTTTGAGGCTGGTGTGGTGCACTTGTGCAATTAGCAGTGACTTCTGCTTTTTTTTACGTATATATTAAAAAGGGCAAGTTCTCCCAGGTTCTGGAGCAGAAGATAATCTGGGAAGGGGCTGAACCTTCTCAGGGAGGTTCTTTCAACCTTTCTGAAGTCCTGTATCTAACTTCAGTATATATGTTATAAAATAAACTTCCAGAAAACAAACTCCCCTCACCCCCCTCATGTACTTGGTTTTACTTGCAAAAAGAGTATTTTAGTAAGAACAGCAAGCCACTGTTAGTGCTGGTATGGTTCACTACTGGAAAAATAAGGATGAAGCCGCCTCAGCAGTGTAGTAGCAACATGCTGATGTGCTCTGAATGAGGAGACCCTGTCACTGAGTAGTTTCCTGAAGAATATGCAGCATGGCACAAGCAGTTATCTAGTAACGCTGCATCTCTGATGTTTGTGTTTAGGGGTTTCATCTTGTGTTCCAGCAGCTCTTAATTTATGTAACCTGGTGTTTTTCAAAATCTTCTGGCTTCGTGGGACTTAGCAGTCCCAAAACACTATGCACAATTTCTTGAGAGAGTATGTAAGCCTTTCTTTTTCCTAGAGCCTTGACTTGCACTTTGGGGCTGATAAAATGGACTTTATTGTTCCTTTTGCACAGAAAGAACTTGATGCTGGCAGTAGGACAAGATTTCCACCATTGTCCTAATGGACAAAGCTGTACCTTTTCCTACCGCTTTGTTTGTTTTCTTTATCACTAGGTACTTGCAGTACTGTAGGTAAGAATACTTTTTTCTCAATGTGAAATTGTGAAATCAAACATTTTTAACTAAATAAGAGTGGACAGCTCTTGACAGAACTGCAAAGGAAGAATTCTTTCATGGAACTTAGTGTTTATAGCAATGACTTGAAGATGAAAAAAATAGCAAAACAGTTCCATCGATAGGTCTCTTGAGCAGCAGCAAGTCTCCTCTTGCATGAAAAACTCTGGGGGAAGAAAGGAAATCTCTTTTTTTTTGTTTGTTTGTTTTTTGTTTTTTGACTTGAGCTGAGGGTCCTGGCTTGGCAGGGTGGAATTACGTGAATTATATTTAATGTCACTGCTATCCTTCCCCCTCAGCCGGTGCTTGAATGAGGTACTGAAATGCAGGGGATTGAAACACAGTGTTGAAGGGATCCTGGAGCAGCTGATGCACAAGCAGCTGCTGGTGCCTTGGGCACGGGGCAGGCAGCTGTTCCTGCCCTCCCCAGCACTAGGGTGTTGAAGGGCAACTTTAACTCTTTATTTGGGCTGGTACGCACTTCAGGGAGGAGGTGGAGGAGGAAACCTACGTGGCTCTCCAACAGCAGAAAGAATTTGTTGCTTGTGGTGAGCATGGATCTTCTGTCCCTGTTCCCCATAACCTGCTGTCGTGGTTTGGGCTGAGCTGGCCTATGACGGTGACATGTGTTCTTCCCCCACTTTCTCACCCCAGGAGAAAACAGGGGAGAGATGAAGAGATTTATGAGTTTAGAAGGAACTAAACTAATGAAACATTGATATTAAAATTAAAAAGGAAATAAAGAATATATACAAAACTGTATCAAGCTCCCCATTACATCACCAACAGGCACTGGGGAAGTCCCTGACTGGACTCAACAACAGATGGGAACTGGATTCCAGCTCTGGAGTCAGAAACACATGGATTGGGATCAAAGGCAGATCACAGAATCATAGAATTGTCTAGGTTGGAAGGGACCTTTAAGATCATCTAGTCCAACCACCAAGCTAGCTCTGATAATAAACTATCACTAAACCATGCCATTGAAGAAAGAGGGCTGACCCTTTGATCTCTCAGCTTTTATACTGAGCATGGGGCAGATGGGATGGAATACCCCTATTGATCAGATTGGGGTCACCTGTCCTGTCCTCTTTTCCCCACAAGTGGGACCTCTCGATGCTTTTCTGTCTCTGACCCTCTAATGGGGCAAATAATGAAATTAGCTGACCTTGGTTGTTACAGCAATAAGTAGAAGCAAGAGCCTCTCTGCGTACGGTTCCTTGACATGAAGTACAAACATTGGTCTTATCACTCTGAGAATGAGCAGTTTTCTCCACAATATGCTCTTCATTTCAGAGTTAGAAGAGGCCTAGCTAAGATGTAAAATTACTAAACAGAAAATTGGTTCTATTTTACCTGAAACCGGGAAAGCAGTGCTATCACGTGCAGTCAAGACAACCCTTCACCCAGTCAGAGTAAAATCTGCTCTCAAATGTTTCAGGGTAGAGAAAGCTTAGCTAAAGTTTTGCTTCCTGTGAGCTACTAACAAGGCTAAGGTATCATGAAATTGATGGAAGTCCTGTTTGTTCCAGTTTCCCACACTTCGAAGCCCTGTGAAACAGCCCATGGGTTTCCCTTTCTCCCACTGCAAATGCCTGTTTAAGCAAGGGGAGACCTTGGAGGCTCTGTCTGACCTTGTTGGCTCAAAAGAAAGAACTGCACTTTGGCTCCTGTTTAAGAACTGCTCTGGCACAGGCTGGGCACGTGCCTTGCTCTACTTGATCTGGGTGCTTTGTGGGTAAAGTGGGAGAAGCTGATTTTTTTTTATCACTGAAGTTGCCTGCCATATGTTAACGCTTCTTCTATGCTGGCCTGGGCATGAGTGTTGAGCTGCTTTCAGCTGTGCCTGGAGCATGGCCCCTTCCATCTGTAGGGGCTGGCAATAACCACATACTGTACTAGTCAGCCTTGGGAATTTTATTTGTATTCATTTTCTTGCTCCTGTCTATCATGTACATGCTCTCTTTTTTTGTCTTCTATAGCTGCTAAATACAGTAGCCTTTGATTCATGACCCAGATCTCAGCATAGTCCCTGGAGGAGCCAGGTGACAACAGAAATAGGTATTGGGGCTTCTGGTGCTTTCTACTAGGCACTGACCCTGCTGGATGAAGGCACTCTTAAAGTCTGGGATGCTAGGTGGGTTTTGTCCTCTTTCTTCATCACCCTTTGCTCCTGTAACAGGAAGGGGTCCATACAATTTTCCTGGGGAGGGAGCTCCTCAGCCAGTACAGAGAAGTCTTGTGTGAAGTCAAGGGACTAGTTTGCCACGTAAAATCAGTGTGTTTGTGGACTGGTGATTCCTGAGAGTGCTGGACATAACAACAGGTAAGACAGGATATCAGCTGTAATCTTTTCAAAAAGTGTTTCCATGGCAGCAGATACAGTGCAGGGAGTCTTTGTGAAAGCCAATGTTTTCTTGACCAGCTTTCAAAAGAAGAAAAACAACCAAACAACTCCATTCTTAGTTTAACAGGAAAGAACAGCAGTGTTGGCTGCTGAACTCTGGGCAGCAGATATCTGATAGGCATGGGATTTTTGATGTTTTTCAGAAAAGCTTCCCTCAATGTAGGATGATGGTGAGCCAACTGTTGCCTCCACTGTTGCCTTTGTAATATGGGCACTTGTGATTTGAAATTTGCTATATGGAGGAATGGAAGTGTGTACCTTTAATCTTTTAATATCCTGCAGTGAGTAAGCAGAATAATGTCAAACAAAGGTGGACTGAAAGGGAAAGCAAGCATTAAGCCAGATTAAGCACTAAACTGAAATACTTTTGTTCAGCCAAAACTGTTGCTCTTTGTCAGCTTCAGTTTAAGACTTCAGAGGGACAGCTTTCCTGTTAAAGGTAGCATCTTTAATTCCCTCAAATTTTGGTGTGCATTAGCCAGAGAGGTTGGGAGCCTTCGCTCAAAAACTGTGTATTGGAGGGTAGGCTTTCAACCATAAAGCCTCCTCTTTTGAACAGGCCTGCAGTAACAGACCAGCAACCCTTAACTTTCTAATCTGGATCTCTCCTGAAGGTTCAATGTCACTTCTGCCATCTCTTCTTCCTCCTTCTCCTGGATAAGGGAGCTGCAAGACTGTGGAGCTGTGTGTTGGCATTGACAGTTTGGAAGAGTGATGCCATAAGCTAGGGTAACTGACATTGAATATGGTTGCCCTGCTATGACAACACATATATCTGGCAGAGGTGTAGGCAGCTGTATGGATTTTTGGCTGTTGCAGTTACAAGTGGTGGCAATAGTCTGCATGAGTCTGCAGCCTGTTGCCCCCCCGGGGGAGGGCAGTGCAGCAGAGAGTGCACTGGCTGCCAGCAAATGCTGGTGTGCAGAAAAACACTCGCTGTGCTATTACTTGCTTCTGAACAGAAAGGGGTGGATGGATGCTATCTGTCGAGAAATGAGTGCTACTGTTGTGGTGTGAATGCTGTCACTGAAAGAGGCAGCTTTCCTGTTTCACAAGCTTGACTTCTCTTGCAGAGTGTGAGAGCGGAGCAGTAAGTGTCCTTAGATGCTCACTGACACTGGAATGCTCTAGCAAAAGTATATGCTGCCTTGGCTGAGCCTGAGATGCTTCACAAATTTCTGCAGAACTGATAGCTGAAGGAACATGCCACACAGAGTTTGGAGTCATGCGCTTCTGAACTGCCCCTCTCCTGCCTGTAGCCTGCCAGCAGCACAACTAATGTGTGCTATGCTTAAAAACTTCATAGGCAAAGAGGAAGCGTGCTTCCTGTGTGTGCATGTGTATATATATATATATTTAAAGCAAGCCAATAATTTATTGTTAGTGTAATGGAAATTTTAATGATCTAATTCAAGAATTATTATTAGTTTAGATCATATTACGGAAATAAAAGACTATGCAGATGAAGTCCTAGCAATAATAAAGGTAATGTTGTATGCATGTAGTTTCTACACTTTTTCCTGGTGTTCTCATTCTTCCTTTGGCTTCTGAGGCTGGTAGTGTAATTTTGGTGGTGGCAGGAGTACTGTAGTAAGTTATCAGTATTGTGACTGGTATTTGCTGGGAGAAATAGGATGTTGATGGCTTCTTCCTCCTCGTAGGCTGCACTGGGGTCATTCTATTACCTTTGCTTTTTACGTGTTTTCTCTTTCTTTCATTGCTCTGCAAGCTCCATGTGACATCCAAATCTACTGTATAAAGTGCCTTTTGTGTACATTAAATATTATTTCTTTGCTGTCATTGTTACCTCTAAAAAGGTTTTGTCCAGCTGCAGATCTCTAATGGCAGCTCATTGCTTTCTTACAGCTGTGGGGTCTCCAGTGTCAACCCAGTGCTCTATTACTGGTATTACGATGCCTGTACTGTCACATCCCATGTCTATACTTTCTGAGATACACCAAGTAAAACAAAGCTACAGGCAAATCAGTAAGAGTTCAAACAGAGCAAGCCTAATAAGCCTTTAGTCCTGAGGCCTTGCAAACTTGGTTGAGAGCTTATGGTGTATTACTTACAATAGCAATATGGTATCGTGGGGTACCAGAGAGGCTGGTGAGTAGCCACAGCTTGCTGGGGGTGGTGGGAGAGGTTGGCAGAGGCAGAACAGCAGGGTTTTTTTTACTGTTTTGCTTTTCCTTCTCTAGCAGCTAGAGGGGAGTGGAGTTTTATCACAGCCCCCTAAGCCTGGGATGTAGATGAAAAGATATACCAAGGGAGGCAACCTGGGCTGGAGTTGGTGTTTTCAGTCAGATGCTTCCCCTGCACTTTGCTAGGATCAGAGCCCGTGCTTGACGGTGATCTTGCTTCATGAGAAAAACCTCAAAAATGCTGAAAAAGAAGCTTTGTAAGTAATACTTCTTAGCTGCTCTTCATCATGGCAAAACTGCATGTTTCAGCTGTGAGCATTGGGGACGTTGCTCATGTTTGTTTTACTTTGTTTTCTTTTTTCTAAAGTACTTTGATTAAACTACTGACAGGAGTCCCAAGATGAGCAAAATCAGTCCTGCTTATTTATCCCTCTCTTTTTGACTTTTCTCTGCCTAAACATAGAATCATAGGGCCATAGAATGGTTAGAGATGGAAGGGACCATAAAGATCATCTAGTTCCAAACCCCCTGCCATGGGCAAGGACACCTCTCATTAGACCAGGTTGCTCAAAGCCCCATCCAGCCTGGTCTTGAGCGCTCCCAGGGAGTTGCCCACAACTTCCTTGGGCAACCTGTTCCAGTGTCCCACCACCCTCACAGTAAATAACTTCTTCCTAATATCTAATTTAGATCTATCCTCTATGCAATCATCAGGGCATTACAAAGTCTTGATTAACTTGATCAGGATAGCAGAATTTAGAAGAAACCTCCCCAATGCCTCTACGTGAGTCATTGCTGCCTGAGGTTCATTGCAGCGCTCTACAGCAGTCCAGGCCCTGGGAATATATAGTATATAATAGTGGACACCTGCAGCCACTGGCAGGAAGGACTGCCTTTGAAGGAGGCCGTTTTTTAAACCTGCATCTTCTAGTACCTGGGAGTCTCGAGTCCTGATATGTCCCCCCCTTTCCCCATACAGGCTCTTGGGGCAGAGCTGTACACAGATTTGCCTGTAAGCATCTTTAAAGAAGCTGTCCTGTAAGTAGGAACCAGTACTTCCAGCCCAAAAGAAGGGTTGGGAGTATGAAATGATCCCAACTCACACTGGCTGAAGTGCATCTTGCTCTCTAGTTGCTGTATTGCTCTGTAGAAGACAAATACCTTTAGCACAGCTCAAAAGTGTTTTGTCTGCATTTGAGGAGTCTCGAGAAGCACGCTGAAGGCAGAGCAGAAGCTCCCAAATCAATTGCTGTTTTTAACTAATCTGCTGGCTCTTCTGTGCCCCTTGATTACTGTGTGCAAAGCTTAGTTTTATGCCTGAACACAGACGGTCTTCAGTCTGCATGAATGGATCACACGCTGCTGCAGGCTGTTTCCACAGCACCACTCAAATCTGTCCTAGGCAGTCCCTGAAGAGGCTTGCTGAGCAGCTGATGTGCATGCAGGAATAAGGAGCATCAGGAGTGCTACCAGCCTAGTGCACAGGGTGGGGAAGGAGCCTTATTTAAATATTGACTTTCCTGTTGCCAGATGTCACTGTCTTGGCAGAAGGAAAACAGGCCATTTTACTGCAATATGCTCTGCTTGGAGCCATGAGCTCTCAAAAGCACCATTCACATGGTGTGTTTCATCTCCTGGACAAGCCACATGTAGCACTGTGCTCCAAAACTTTTTGGGTTTTTTTTAGAAGGGATTTAAGTCTTCAGTAAAAGAATAGACCTGCAGTGACTTCTTGTCTTTCTCTGCTCCCAGGACTGCTCTGGTGTGTGCCTGGCAGGTATTTGTTTTACCTTTTTGTCCTCTGGGTTGTGACAGCCCTTTGTGCCTCATGCCTAGGCAGACTCTTCAGGTGCCACAGAGCTCTAGTGCCCTAAGTAAGTAGCGTACAGGCCTTTGAGCAAGGGATCCGTCCTGGATGCCATATGCTCTGTCACCACCCCTGGAGTCACTGGAAGGAGCAAGGTGCAGAAGTTGCTACAGAGAATCCCAGAGAGATAACTGTCTGGACATCTGAAGAAGGCCAGGTGATGTGTCTGAAATGGCAAGCAGGGTTTGTGCTGCTGCCTACCAAACAGTTGCTCATCCCTGATCTTCTTACTGAGCTAGACTGAGTACAGGTGTCCAGCTCCCTACTTCTCCTAGGTCTCAGCTCGTGTTCGGACCCCTGCATGGTATCTTCCACACCAGCTCTCATTCCAGGGTGTATGGGGACCTCAGCCCCCAGCTTGAGCTGGGGACACGTACCTCAGACCCAAATTAGGATGTGTGTGTGATCCTGTGCTCCACAGAAGTTGCCCTTTAATTTATGAAGCTTAACTGCTAAAAACTTTACTGTGGCTTCTAGCTGGCTGCTACTGTTGTATGATTTAAGCACAGTAATTTGGAAGGAAGGGAGGACTTTAAGCTTAACTGTTGTTTTCTCCAATAAATCAGTCCTTAACTGCAGTAAAGGTGGACATCCACTTTAAACCTCCTCCTCTGAAGACTCTGAGGAAGGAATAAACAGTTACTGATACCATTTAAATACCTATTTGTAGGAATCTAGCCTTTTCTGAAGTACATTCACATTTTTTTAAAGGGCTTCTAGCAAATGCACAAAAGTGAGACCTGTCTATATCTTATGAACCTCAGCTTTGTATACTGATCTTGATGCTCTGCCGGGACTGGAGATCAGTCTAAATAATGGTCTTTTCTGGGTTCAGCACCTTGCTAGAAAATGGGCTAGCACTTAGTCTAGCAGAAAGAGCTTGGAGGGTTTTTTGAAAAGTAAAATGCAGTGGCTGAATGTCATTTTTTTTTTTTTTAATAAAACTTTGATTTCTAAATGCAAACAAGTCCTGCTTTCCTGCACGTTATGTTCATCTTTAAACACTCCATCAGTGATGTTTTCCCTTTTCTGGAGGAGTCTCTTTGGGTATTTAATGTTGGGGCAGAATTCAGTTTTGGACTGCATTGTCTCCAACAGTTAATTTGTTCAGAGAAATAAATCTCCTGAAAGTGCATCGTTTATTACTCAGTTCCGGCAGCCAGTCCTCCTGTCCAGTATAAACTTGTTTAGTTGTGTTTCCCATCAAGAGAGGAAAAAAGCAGCAGCTCAGCAGACTTGTAGCCAGAGGCAGAGAGATGATGTGTGTGTTGCAGGATGCCGCTGTCGTGTGCGGTGCCACAGGAGCTGCCTGCTGGGTAGATTGAGCAAGCGCTTCTGTACGTGAAGGTATAGAGCACTTCTGAGGTACAGAGCAAGCACATCTGTAAAGAAGCAAGAATCTCACGGCTTTGGAGTGTGTATGGGGTGCTTGTTCAGGATGTTTCCCCACGAATCGTGGTTGCGAAGACTGCTGTTAGTCCAGCAGCCCTGCAGGAAAGGCAGTGAGAGCATGGCTGGGACAGTCGGTGAGCCTTTTGCCTAATGCACCTCTGAGTGCATTGCTTAAACACAAGCTTCTGAGCTTCAGGGTGTTGACACTATTAAGTGTATAATTTGTTCCTTCAAATTGTTCTAGACCGGGGCAACCCCTGGCATCTGTACAGACTGGGGGATGAAGGGATTGAGAGCAGCCCTGCTGAGAAGGTCTTGGGGGTACTGGTGGATGATAAGCTGGACATGAGCCAACAATGTGCACTCACAGCCCAGATCAACTGTATCCTGGGCTGCATTAAAAGAAGTGTGGCCAGCAGGTCAAGGGAGGTGATTCTGCCCCTCTACTCGGCTCTGGTGAGACCCCCGCCTGGAGTACTGTGTCCAGCTTTGGAGCCCTCAGCAGAGGAAGGACATGAGCCTGTTGGAGTGGCTCCAGAGGAGGGCAACAAAAATGTTCAGAGGGGGACAAGCTAAGATAGTTGGGGTTGTTCAGCCTAGAGAAGGGAAAGCTCCAGTGAGACCTTACTGTGGCCTTTCTGTAGGAGGGCTTACAGGAAAGATGGGGATGGGCTTTTTAGCAGGGCATGTTCTGATATAACAAGTAGTGGTTTTAAACTAACAGAGGGTAGATTCAGACTTAGATGTAAGCAAGACATTTTAGTATGATGAGGGTGGTGAAGTGTTGGCAGAGAGGCGGTAGCTGCCCCATCCCTGGAAACACTCAGGGTCAGGTTGGATGGGGCTCTGAGCAAGGGATGTCTGAAGACGTCCCTGCTCATTGCAGGGGAGGTTGGACTAGGTGACCTTTAAAGGTCCCTTCCATGCCAAACCATTCTATGATAAATCACAAACTCTACCTGAATCTTTAATTGGGAAACTTACACCACTTATTAACCCACTTTATTTTGGGCATCCTGCTTTGATACCTTTCTGTGTGGATTGCAGATGAACATGAGTAGTATGCATGAGGAGAGCAGTGGTGAGGGGGGAGAATGAGTTTCTGCATATTTATAAACAGTAGCAAGTGAAAACTGTTGGAATTAATGCCTTGAAGCTGAATGGTTTCAGTTGGCTTGTATCCTGTCACTGGGCAGGATTTTTGGCATGAAAAATTTTTATAAATCATTTAAGAAGGAAAGCATATCAAATGTCAGTGAAATCTGTGTAGCAGCCTGTTGAATGCTTGCTGCAGTGGAGAGGGAGTGTTTTTGGAATAAACAGCACAAGGGGAGAGCTTTACTGGAATGTTTACAGTCACCTTGGATTTCATTCTAGCACACTTGTACGTGAAGTCTTTAATATGCATCTGTTTCTTATTTACAATTCAAGAGCAAACTTCATCTTGGTAAATCACAGAAACATACTTCTCTCCCCCCTGATACAATGTACCTTCCTATTCAAGAAGCATCTTCTGAGAAAGTGAAAATATGAAATGGGAAGAGGGATATAGAAGTCAAAGGAAGACCTCTGTGCGTCAAGAGGAGCTGAGAAGACTTTTTAAGCTCTTCAGGAGGGACAACTGATAAGCTGCGGACAACGCAAGCATCAAGTAAATTAACTAAACTTCTGTAGTCTGCCTGTTCCAGGGTCTTGTTTCCCTTCTCTTCCCACCTTTGCAAGGTGGTGACAGCAGCATTTCTGAGGGGTGTGGTGGGTCCTTAGTAAAAATGCCGTATCATAGCTCCCCATCCCACTGCTTGGGAACAAGCAGTGTGCAAGTCAGTGCTTGGACTTTCCCCTCCTCAATATCCTGATCCATTTTTTTTTCTGGCAATGCAGAATGAAACTCTGTGAATTGCATTAGTAATAGCAGTTTAAGTTCTGAATTAGTCTGAGTGGTTTCTGTGCTGGTGGCTGATACGATGCGCCAAAGCTGATGTTAACAGTAACCTGCTGGGTATCAACTAAACCAATCCTTAAGCTTAAAGTTTGAAAAAGTTTACCACTAATCCATTAAATAGAACTGATCCATTAAACTTGGACTGGAGCATGACCAATACGCAGAGTGGCTACCAATAGATGTATTTTGCAGTTGTGAAATGGGGTATATGATGGGTTAGCTTGTGCAATAGGGAATGCCACTAAATTTAGACTTCACTTAGCAGTGCAAAGATTTATTCTTAGGGTTCTCAGCAATGCTTAGTTTCTGGTCAAATACTGCAAGGAGGCAAACAGTGCAGTGCAGCGCTGGACCAGCTGCTCACTAAAAGCAGTGGAAGTGTGCCTTCTTTAAAAAACAAACCCCCCAAACCCAAACAACCCAAAATCAAACAAAAAAACCCCAACTCAACAACCCCCCTTTCCCTTCTTTCTTCCCCTTCTTCTCTCCTCCCCTGAAGCTTCATTTCCTTCAAGGCACACCCTTCAAACTTTGATCCTTCAAACTCACTGCACTTTATCCTTCTCCCTGTAGTTTCCATTTTGTCAACTGTACGAGAATCAGGAAAAATGTCTGCCTGACTTTGTGTTTATCTTGACGTCTTCCCAGTTTTGTCCATATACTTCAGTAAAATAAATGGTTTAACTTGCTCTACTTACCTCACTGTGAAGTGTGAAAAGCCTGAAGATAAGCTTATCCAAGCATGATAATGTTTAGGAAAACTTATTGTGTGGAACAGACTGGGACACACTAGATCTTGCATAAATTTATGAATACTGCTTGGAAATCACAGAATATCAGGGATTGGAAGGGACCTTGAAAGATCAGCTAGTCCAATCCCCCTGCCGGAGCAGGAACACCCAGAGCAGGTCACACAGGAACACGTCCAGGCGGGTTTTGAATATCTCCAGAGAAGGAGACTCCACAACCTCTCTGGGCAGCCCGTTACAGCGTTCCCTCACCATGAAGAAGTTTTTCCTCATATTTAAGTGGAACCTTTCATGTTCCAGCTTGCACCCATTGTCCCTTGTCCTATCATTGCCTGTCATTGAGAAGAGCCTGGCTCCATCCTCCTGACATTCACCTTTTACATATTTATACACATTAATGAGGTCTCCCCTCAGTCTCCTCTTCTCCAAGCTGAAGAGACCCAGCTCCCTCAGTCTTTCTTTGTATGGGAGATGCTGGAGAGATGAGAGATTAGAAATCTGGAGAGATTAGAATTTATGTGATTTGAGATCACCACTCTTCTGATCTTCACCTGTGTAGGTTGTGAAAAAGCAAAAACAGATTGCATACAATGTCAGCCAGAAGTGAAAAGTGATGTCTTGTGTCCAGAGTCCGATCTAGTGGAAGAGGGTATGCTCAACTTCTTCTAGGACCTGGAAATCATGGAAAGCTTAATATTTTGGAGGGGAATCATCTCCAGACAAACTTTCTTGATGCTTCTCTTTGCCTTCCTCCTCTTTTGGAGTGATTAGTGTTTTGATTACTCTGTTGATTTGTGTAACAGCACTATCTCTCTGTAAGCTAACAGTTCATTTAATTTACTGTCCTAGTCTGACTTGGAGTAGGGGCAAATATCTCTTTAACAGGATTTACTCAGCTCAAGCAGCATTAAAAGTCATTCAAGGACGTATCAATCAGATAAAATCTCAGTCCTTATTATTATAATGGGAACTTCAATGGTCATAATACTTTAAAGGTAGATGCATTATCTGCATTACATTAGAAAAAAATAAGCCAGGCAGTACAGTTGGTTTGTTAGTGCATTGGCCCTGGTTCATTGCACACGTGGTTGCAGGATTCTCTCTCTTACCTTTTAAATGACATTAAGAGCAGTGCAGAAATATTCAAGCTCTGTGTTTTGAGTTTGATCAATTTGCAGTCCTGGCAGAAGGTGGTTCAAGGTCCCTTTGCTGGTGACAGCCATTGCTCCAAATCAGTTTGGAAGCGTTGCAGGAATTACTGCTGCCCAACTGGGTGTGTCATGTAGCAGTATGGGCAAGTAGCAGCCAAAACTTCACCTGGAATATGACATGCCAAGCATTACGTGGTTGGAAGGGTGACCTGTAAAATGCTGTACTGTAAAGGAATAGGTGATGTAGCTTGTTTGATGTTGCAGAGAAAACAACACAACTTTCTCTGTTTTCAAATGCGAGATAGGTAGTGATAGTGAACTGCTGCATCAGTGTGCAAAAGTACTTTATACCAGCTTTCTTAGTTCAGGTGGGCTTGACAAAATTCTGCAGTGGGTGAGATCTTGTAGATGAATAATTTGGGGTTGTCTTTGTTATGGGCTCATCTACTTGGATAAGCTACGTAACTGGCTCAATGTATATTGTCAGCATCCAAGTACCCCACGGACAGGCTGGTTCTCTGAAGGGTTTGTAGCAAAAAGCTTTACTGCTCTAAAGGTGTGATTGGGCTGGGTGGGGAAGGGGCATCAGGAGCGTGTTCTTATGACCTGAGAGATTTCTGGGGTATACATGATTACATATTTATTGTATCAGTGCACTTCTGCTCCTAGCTAAGCAGGGACATCTCACACTATCTTCTTGGATAAGCCAAGAGCAAAAATGTTAATAGGATTTCTGCGCAGCTTGCTACTTCCAGTTGGTTGTGCTGGAGAAATCATACTTTAAGTGTTATGCAGTTACACTTGTTCGACAATACCAGTCTAAATCTTAAACTTAATCAAGGCCGGAGAAGGGAAGACAGTATCAACCTGGTGGTTGCCATCATCATGTTGATTTATTAAGCAAAAAGCTTATCTTTGTCACGGATAACTGATGTAAGGAGCCAGACCACAGCAGGAGGCTAATCAGGCAACCAGTTGCTTGTGTGTGGAATTTCGGGGAGGGGGGGAGGGAAGGGGGAAGTACACTTTTACAGCTTTGCAGTTTCCAAGAACATGATGTGACTGCAAGGAGCTGTGAGACTTGAAAAATTAGAAAGGTTTGTGCTTCTCGGGAGGATCCAGTTAAAAGTACTGGTGTCCCAGGAACTTGTGTGTAGCTACCTCTGTTTGGTCAAAGTGTACACACAAAGTGTACAATAAAGGCTAGATTCAGCTGTAAGTTTTCAAATTAATTTCCACATTTTAATACACCTTTATTGGAGGGATGTAATTCTCTCCCAAGTTGCAATTAGTTTAAAGCTAGGTTTCAGGATGAAAAGGAAAAGGTTTGAAGCCCAGGTTCTTCCATTTTTAGAGTTTACTGCAATGGCTCCCAGCTAGTATTGAGTACTGTCAGTTGACTTCTGATTTTTTTGTTTGTTGTTTGTTCTGTTCTACTCTAGTTGATGCTTTGAACCTAGAGGAAGGCAGAGTAACCCAATGATGGGATTAGGCAAAGAAAATAAGGAAGGTGTCCAAACGTCCTGGCAAAAGGTTGGCTGCCAGGCTTCCATATGAAGGCTGTCACTGAGCAGTATGTGTGACGTTCTGGTAGCAGATAGGTATTTGCAAATCTAATTGACAAGATGAAGAGCTGGCCACCAGGACTCCTCATGTTCCCAAGCAGTCTCTTCAGGGCAGCAAACCTGGGAGGATCTGAGTGAGCAGCCTGTGACATTGTACAGCCGTTGTCTTAATCATAGAATGGTTGAGGTGGGAAGGGACATTTAGAAGTCATCTGGTCCAACCCCACTGGTCAAGCAGGGCCATCTAGAGCCGGTTGCACAGGAGCATGTCCAGAGGGCTTTTGAATATCTCCAGGGATGGATTTTATTAAGTTCTTGCCCAAATCATGGAATTGTCAGAGTTGTAAGGGACCTCTGGAGGCCACCTAGTCCAACTGCCCAGCTAAAGCAGGATTGCCTAGAGTACATTACTCAGGACTGCATCCAGGCAGGTCTAGAAAATCTCCAGAGGAGGGGATTCCACAGCCTCCCTGGGCAGCCTCTTCCAGGGCTCTGTCACCCTCACTATGAAGAATTTCTTTCTCATATTTGAATGGAACTTCCTGTGTTCCAGCTTGTGCCTGTTGCCCCTCGTCCTGTTACTGGGAACCACTGAAAAGAGTCCAGCTCCATCCTTCTTCAGCCCACCCACCCTTCAGATACTTGTAAGCATTAATGAGGTCTCCCCTCAGCCTTCTTTTCTGCAGGCTAAAGAGTCCCAGCTCTCTCAGCTTTTCCTCAGAAGGGAGATGCTCCAATCCCTTAATCATCTTTGTTGCCCCACACTGGACTCTCTGCCGTAGTTCCTTGTCTCTCCTGAAGTGGGGAGGCCAGAACTGGGTGCAGGACTCCAGTTGTGGCCTCACCAGTGCAGAGTAGAGGGGGAGAATGACCTCCCTTGACCTCCTTGCCACACTCTTCCCTAGGCAGCCCAGGAAAAAGCCCAGCCTGTTGCTTGCATCAAATTGTGCACTGCTTGGTTGCTTTGGTGCTTTTGTACTTCTGTCCTTGACAGTAAATGGTGCAAATTCTGTGCTACCCCAAAGGTAGGCACAAACTTGGTAATTATGTCATGGAAGCTAGTGTGTACCTCATGCGCTGAAGAGTGCTCCTTATTATTATTCAGGTATTGCTAAGACTACAGATGGTGCTTTTTTTGGTGATTATTCTTTCAGATATCACTGTCCATGATTTGGCCTAATAGGCAATCAAATCTGCTTTCCCTTTAAATTTCAGTACCATTTTCATGGCAGGATCTGGTGTGGTAGAATAGGAATGGTGGGCTTTTCTGGAGATGCTTTTCAGAAGTGGAAGCTCTGGGGTGTAGTGTTGAAATAGGGAGGTTTTCTTTAACAGTGCATAAGAGCAGACTTGTCTTCTGAAGGAGGCTGGGAATTGCTCCAATCAAACTCATTCAAGTAAAGTTTTAAATAGGTTGCAAGGTTAGATACTAAACCTTTGTTTAAAACAATCCCATTCTGCACTACAGCTTTTTCCTCCTAATCTTTTTTGACTGTCATCTGGCTGCGGCTCAGCACTATTTCTCCAGCATTTTTGACAGGTTCAGTCTCGTATCAGGGATCAGAGTCTCTAGAGAATGGCAGCATAACTGGGGTAAGTGTCTGAAATCACATAACTAAATACATTCCTCTAAAATATACCTAAACATGTTTTGACTCTGTTACTCTCACTTAGAAATGTTCTGTATTTGCAGAGTTTGGCCTGATTTCTCCAAAGTCAATGCCGTGCCCTACCTGATTGCTGGTGCTGGGGTGCTGGCTACTGCCTGGACTCTTCCCATAGCTTGAAACACTTTCCACCTCTGATTACTGGAGTTGACAACTGTGGCTGCTTTGACCTCTAGTTGAGACTCAAAGTTTTGTCCTAAGTCAGAGATTTCTGCCAAACAAGGTTCTTTTAAGTGCTGGAGGAGATGTCTTAAAAAGGTAGTGGATAAGCTGTGGAAATACAGAGACTTCTGCCCGATATGAATGGGTTAAGAGTCTTACTGTGATATCAGCTTGTCTAGTGGCAAAATATGCTGGAGCATGGATCTACTCCCTCACAAGACCTCAGGAAATTAGTCTGAGTTTATAATTGGATTGGGAGGAGGAAAGAATGGAACTGCTGCCTTTGAAAAGACATGCATCAGCTGTCTGAAATGCTGTGGACTGCAAATTTGGTTTCAGGAAGAGTAATACTGGCAAACTCAATCCTTAACTGTAACACTCAGTAGTGTTTGTGTTGCAGGATGATACATATTGGGAGAATGCTGATCATTCTAAACCTGTTGGTTTGGGTTTAGTTGGTGTTTGTTTTTTTGGTTTTTTTTGGTTTTTTTTTTTTTTTTTAGTATGTGTACATGAAAGCAGCATTTAGTGTTCAGAAAACAATGGAGAAGATATTTCTCTACAAAGAGCCATACTGGACAATGCTGTTGCATCAGGGAGAGATAGTCCAGAGAAAGCATGTGAGGGGAGGCTGAAGTAATGAGATTAATATGGTGGTGTTGAGTTGGTCTCTGCTGGAAGACAGCAAATGCCTAAACCCTTAAGCTACAGTCTGCTGGCCATTACTAATGGAGCTGCAGGAGCCTGTACTCATACTGCTCAGTAACTGTTAGAGTTGTGCAGCTCCATTCACATCACGCACAAATCCCAGGGGCTGAAAGAGGCATCTGCTGTTAAAGGCTAGAGGAGAGCCCAATGTGGAAATAGGAGCACACATGTACTAATTTAAAGCTTGCTTAGTGTTTGGGTTTCTGTATTATTGCTTCATGACCTGTTTCTCTTAATGCAGTTTTAAGGCCTCGGCTCAGGTGCTGAAAGGCTTTACTGGTCTGTAAACTGGTAAGACTTTGAAGATCAAATTGATGCTACAGAATCTAGATTGGCTTAAGATGCTTAACTAGCTTTATAGTTCTTAAAATGGCTTATGCCCTTTAAAACTGAGTTGGAGTGGGAAGAGAAGCCTGACTGTTGCTGCCTGGGAAAGATTGGGGTAGGGGAAGTCTGGCTGGAAGTCTTTACCCTAGCCGCAGTTACTGGAAGGCCCCCAGTCAGTCTTGCCTGTTAGCGGGTTGCAGAAGATGCAAATTCAAACCAGGTATAGGTCAAGCAGGCAGTTAAATCTTAACAACTAACATTGAAATAAAAGATTGAATCTTTTTGCTGTGCCCCCAGAACAGCAAGTGCCTCTTTTGCAACTAACTCTTCCCCTCATCTTTCCCCGTCCTGTTTTGTTTGGTGAATTAAGCAATTTTAGTCTTGCCAAAAGTATGGGTTGTGATGCAGAGATCTGGCATCTCTGTACTTAGGATACAAACACAGGATGCCCCAAGATGATGGAAGTGCCTATGTAGCAGCAGAACTCTAACTTGATTAGGCACAGATCTTGTGGATTGGTTATTTAGATAGCTTTATCCATGGTTTTGCTTAGATCTTGTCCTAGGGTAGCCTCTGCATTCCTCCAATCCTGAGGCACTAATGGTAGCCTATCCATTTTGAACTGAACTCTTTGAATGAAACACTACTGAATACGTAGCTTAGGTTCTTCAAGGCCCAGAAATGGTATTCGGTTGTACTTGAGCTGGGCTTGCTTCCTGTAGGGAGAGAGGGATATAACTTTTTCTTGTATAAACAAACTATCGTTCTGCTAGACCTAAATCTGGTAAAAGCAGCTTCTCTGCAAGGCTGCCATAACTTCTTGTTCTCACTTAGCAAGCAACAAAGTAGAAGTACTGTAATACTGTATTGCCTTATTTAAATTGCTGCCAGAGCCTTGGGCTAAGGTGGAAGCTGGAGACCTGGGTAGCAGGTGGTATCTGAAGAAAGAACAAGAAAGAGACCAGGCAGGCAAATATCTGGTTAACGATGTTTGCTCAAACTTAACAGTTTTTCTAGCTGTGCAGGAAGTTCCCTCCTGTGTGATTCATGACATGCACAATCTGTGCCCACTGTTGATGCCAAATAGTTACCTGGGAAGACTGTAAGTACACTCTAACCTTAACAGAGGAGATTAGTGGTAGGAGTTGTGATGGTGATGTCTTGCTGAGACATGCCAAGCTTTCCTGAGCCACTTTGGAACATTCAGTTGAACTTGTCAGTCGCCAGTCTCTCAAATACCAGCTTCTAAAATGGCATGGGTGACTTAAGTACCAACCTTTTAGTTATCCTGACTGGTCAAGGGCAAATGAGCACTTGTTCTGAAACAGCGAAATCTGCAGTTTAAATTTCTGCATAGTGAGCAAAACCCCAAGACTACTTGTCTCTGGAGCAGCTGTGTCCTTAGGCTTCAACATTTATTGAGGTACTGGCTTGCAGCTGGTACCTGCAAGTAAGAGCCAAGGTTTACCTGTAACAATTGAATTTGCTAGGCAGGGCAAAGAACAAAGATAGTCGAGCACACACAAGAACTACTCTAAGCCATGTAACAGAAATCTAAACTTTAGCTTCAGCTCTAAAATCTGTGTCTCGTACTGGGAAGGCAGGGTACGTCTAGCAGGGTATGGCTCTGTGGCCTCAGTTGCACCTTAAGCCAGCTGCATGTGCTTTGAATTACTGTGAAGAGTGAGGAGGAGGAAGGCCACGCAGTGGGATATTTTGGTCATGGGGGAGCCCTTTAGAAAGGCCTCATAATGAAACTGTTTTCGGACTGTTGAGAAATCTTGGTTCCTGCTACTGCCTATCAATGTTCAGACTGTTGAGAGCTGCTAAACTCGTCAAAAAGCTTCATGTTGCAGAGTGAAACCTTTCTTTTTGGTTCTGTGTGGCTGCTGTCTGTCGTCCCCCTCCTTTGTTTCCTTGGGGCCATCGCTTTAGTTTGGAAGGTCCCTTGGAGAGAAAGTCCTACCTTCTCCAAATGCATCACACCAATAGCGAGCAGGGCAGCACAGGGGGAGTGCTGCCTTGCTCTGCCATGAATCCCTAGGTGCACTAAGGAGCTACTGGGACAGTGGCAGGTAAACTGACTGTTATGGCTGGGAGGGGATTAAATGTCTCCCTGAAGGAGATGAGTTAGAGATGACAGGTAGCCTAGAAGTTGTCCTACAGCAGGTTTGGAAAGGTGAACTGCAGTCCTTTGTTCTTACAGCCAGATTGGTTGTACTTCAGTGAAGACCATCAAACTTCCCTAGGTCATGAGGAATAAGCTTGTTCAGTGAGACAGCTTCCTTCATCTCCAGGTAGGATTTTTAGCTGAGAATGAGCAAGGAGCAATGATCCTGTAGACAACTGCAGGTGAGAGATCAGGAGTCCAGTGTGGCTTGTTTGGGAGGTTCTATAGCAACACATCTGCATGGCCACCATAAGCTAGTTTGATCTGAGCACAGAGGGTAGTCTGAAATAAGGACTCCGTGCGCGGTCCCTCTCTTGGCAATTACCTTAGGACAATAATATTTCTAAAATCTAGAGAATTGCCTTGGGTCACTCCAGGGCTCGTGCTCAGGCTATGCATAAGCCAGGGCAAGCCTTCCCTGTATGCCAAAGGTATGTTCTAGTGGTGGGCAATGGCCTGTACTTGTCTCTCCAACGACACTGAAGATGTGTTGGAGAGTTTGGCCCACACACGCTTCTGTCTGTAGTAGTGATAGGCCAGGTCAGTGGTTTTAGACTGGCAATCCACATGTGTCTAGGGACATGAAACCAACTTTTGCACAACAAAGATGCAGGAAGAGTACTGGATTTTATTTTTTTACTGGATGGCATTGGGTAGAACTGAATGCAGGGATTTTCCTGCAAATGACCAGAAGGTACGTGTTGACTCCTTGTCTCTGGACTTGACTGCCTGTTACCAGGAAATGGTATTCCTGATTCTTAGCAGGGATGAACAGATCTTTGTAAGGGGTTCTTTTTCCTGTAATAGCTACTGTCAGTTGTTGCAGCCTGCTAGCATGGACTGGTGTTACATTGAATGATTCTCTGGAGTTGAGAAAAAGTCCTAGGTGGTATAGCCTCACCTTTGCACTCTCTTTCTGTGTTGGGAGAGCAATGGTAGAAAACGCTCAGCTCTTCCAGTGTGCCACATCTGATAACTTGTCACTTGCCTAATCCGGTTAGTACAACTACTGCTTGAGCATTTGTACAGAAGGCAGTGCCCATCTGCTGAATTACACGAAGGAAGGCTGCAAAGCAGAATCAGAAGCTATGCCTATTAGTGTGCTCGGCTAATAGAGAGTATATTATTACTGTGACCATGTTGCATTTCTCTGCTGCCTCTGGATGCTTTAGCTAGAACCTATGACAGGAGTTTTGATCTTTGTCAGGTGAACTTTGCAGTATTTCTCAGGGATGCTGCAGCCGTGTGTCAGGAATGTAGAGGGGCATTATATTTTCTACTTTCCAGTGGGTTGGGACAATAGCAGAGGCCTGAGTTCAAGGCTCCAGCACTCTCTTTGTTATAAGCCTGCAGGTAGTCTGCACCAGAAACCAACGCAGGTCTGCAGTCTAAAGGAGCTGCTCTTTAATTAGCTGAAAGGTCTGTTCCTCTGCCCACTGATTGCAGTGGAAATGGGGAGTTAAAACTTCAGAAGTGGTACGCTTTCGTATCCCCAGGGGCTGTATTGCCCAGGCCTGACCTGGGTATGCTGCTAAGCTCTTTCAGTTCTATAGCTTTGAGCAGAGGGTGGCACAATGTCTCTGGATCAGCTCTCTCTTAAAACAACTTGAATCTCAGTGAAAGCAGCTGACCCTGGGAGGAAAAAAAAAAAAATGTAGTGAAGCACTGCAAAATTGCTTTTAGGTAAAATGCACTTCTGCTTGCCAGGGCCAAATCTTATACCCCCAGCATGAAGTCAGATGGGTTATGTAAGTTGATCTTTCTTTATGGTATATATGAAATACATTTCATCAGGGCAATGCATTCCAGCTACGGGTTCCTAGCATAACTGGCTGCTCTAAATGATGCTTGCTGAAGCACCAAGGACATAGGGCAGTACACATGAATAATCTTTTTTTTAAAAAAAGACAACCCCCCATACACAGATATGTTTAGCCTTACGGGCAAAAATCATAATGCACATTAGCATGTTCATTAAAAAACCCCTATGTGGTGTTTATAGCATAGCCTTCAGAGACAAGTGCTGCTTTCTCCTATTCTGAGCTGGCACCACAGTGTGTTACGTGGGCAGCAGAGACTGGGTTCTGCTACTGGTTTTACGCTGGTGAAAGCAGCTGCAGAAATAGTTATGCACACAGAATTTTCCATTAATCGGAAGAAAAAGGCCTACACAGATGGTATATAGAATAGATTACGGCTAGTAATCCTTTTGTGTCCTAGAAGATTAAGGATAACCTGGTGTAGCTGCAGTCAGCTGACCTTTTTTTATTTAAATGATTGAAAAATCTTGATGCAGTTCTGCAGAGGACCACAGCTTGTCCAGAAGTCATGAGCAGTACTCTGTGAATGTTTGTTAAAGGAACGGTCTGTTTAAGTCCAGCCCCAGTTACAAATTTACAGGAACAGCTTATGTGCCATCTAAACAGCAGCAGCTACAAGACCCAAGACGTTACCTGCTAGGCAGCTCTGTCAAGTCTCACAGACACGCAAGGCAGCTGAATTTTATGAGGAGGTATAGTGGGTGTCATGTGAAGAAACAGAGGGTTTCTGAATCCTGCTGTCCGGGTCACCCCAGAAAGGGAAGATGAATGCTTCGGTGGAAGAGGAGGATGGCTGCGTGCTCTGAATTTTCTGGCATGGATCTCTATGAGGATTACAAATCACCCTTCGATTTCAACGCTGGAGTGAATAGAAACTATCTTTACCTGTCACCTAGAATAAGCCTTTCCCCACCTGGATCACCTACACTGGTGAAGTCTGGTAACTTCTCTTTCTTTTCAAAACTTCTACATGGAAAACTTAGTGATTAATATTTCTAAAAAGGAACTTCTCTAATTAAGAAGCTATACAGTTTGGCTGAAATGCAGGTGTAAATCAATGTAAAAGTTGACCTGCTATTAACTCTGGTCATTTATGAGCTTTGATATGCCATGTAGGTAATATCTTACGTGCTGTACATTTACCATCTTTACCTTATTTATTATTTCTTAATTCAGTAGAAAGGCAGTTTGAGGGGAAAATGAACTGAGCAAAAAAAAAAAAAAAAAAAAAAAAAAAAAAAAAAAAAAAAAAATTGGGAACAAAAGGGCAACTTCTGCAAGATTGGAGTCATTGGCCTACTTTGACTATTAGCTTTTTAGAGAAGGGGTGGGCCTAGGAGTTGCTTACTTGGTATGACTTCAGACCTCTGGATAATCTAACGTCTGCTCTTGCCTTAGTACTGAAAATACCACCAATTAACAAAAATGCTTTCTGAAACCTTTACTTTGTCTCACTTAGCATTTGAAGTGCTGTTAATCTTAAGCCTGCAGACAGTAACTGTACTCGTGCTCCCCTAGAAGCGGCTGTTGCATGCTGTGCTGCAATGGCATCCGTCTGCTGCTTAACTGTACTAGTTTCTAGCTGGTAATCTGTTGTACAGAACACCTACAGCTGTGCCTTCTGAAACATCTCGTTTGGTTATACCATATTTCTTTTCCATGCTGCTGGATGTGATCTTCCAGAGTAATTAAAAATACAGAAAGCTTAGCCCTACTTCAGGTGTGACAAAGCAAAGCTACAAAGGTAGGGACCTTTTTGTTGTTGTTGCTGGGCTTGTTCTTTAAAATTGTAAAGAAACTTGGATCCCTTAGGGGAACCTCTGTGTGAACGAAAACAAATCCCTCCACGAACTCGATGAGTTTGGGACCTCTGGGGAAGGGTAGTCAGCTTTCACTTCTGCAATTACTACATCTCTCACCTTTTCTAAAGGTGGGGGAGCAATCCTTTGTATCTGGTGGTGATGCATGACCATAAGCAAAAATGTTTGCTGGTCTTTTTTATTTTTTTTTTTCCTTTTTCCTTCACTTTGAATTAATATATGTTATTAGTGTTTGGGAGAAGCCCAAGAACTTTGTTCCCCAAGTTGAAGAAATATGTCTTGCTTTGGCTTTTTCACTGAGATAAATGGAAATCACTTAAATTTGATCTTTCTTATATAATGCAAAATAACTATCTTCCATAGCACTGTACATCAGTCAAATGTGATCTTAGAATCTTGTAACAGCTTGTTCTCCTGAACTCTGACAAGTGTCTGTTCTCTTTAACTTTGCCAACTGCATAGGGATAGCCTCATTCTGCGTGCCTGGCACAGAACATACCTGTCTAAAGATAAAGCTTTGTGAAGGCCAAGCCTTCCCCACCCCAAAGGCTGCTCGACTGAAATGACCAGTACTTCCTTAAACTGCTAATGTTTAGTGCTAATCTCTGAATTCAGGCCAGAAAGAAGAAGGAACTTCCGGTCAAAATAGAGAATGAACTCGGGTTGAAACCAACCAAAGCAAACCTTAAACCAGAAAAACCTGAGTGTTAGTTGAAGGACTCTAATGCTTTGCCTTCTCTGCAGAATAGTAAGGACTTAAGTCCCATTCCCCTGATTGTGGTCTATGGAATCCTAATCAACTAACTTAGTCATGTCTTTATTTGGTTCATTTAAGTAGATCTAATAAACTGGTAGGATAAAATGTTAATGGTAGAAATACAGGCACCTAAAATCTGGCCTTAAAACTAGTTAAGTTTTTCCAATACTAGATAAGTCTTCCCTTTTGGCTTTTTTTTTTTTCCCCCAACAGAATTTTTAAGACTTTGAGAGAAGTAAAATGGTCAGGTAAACTTGGTTATAGCAGAGTACCAAGTGACTGAATTTTAAGTCCTTTGCAACTCTTAAGTTAGTTCTCTTGTATCCTTAATGAAAATTGGAAGCCATTAGCAACGGTTCTGCTGGTGAACAGAGAAGACCACAAGCTCTCTTAATAATGGACAGAGATGAAGTACTTCCATCTGCTGGCTGACTGCTATTTCCCCGATTTCTTGCCCCACACCCCACAAAAATATCTTAAGGTGTGCTCTGTGTGTGTGTCCTTACAAAGTTTGCTCAAAGCCAGGATCTTACTGTCTGTCAGTCCTAATTTATGGGGTAGATTTGGGTTGTAGCCACACCCTTGTGGAGGTCTGTGGGTTGGTATCTGTGAAGATAATCTGGGTCTTGGTCAGGCTGCCTAGCATGGCCTTCGCAGAGGGGTGAACAGAAGCAGGGGATGAGATGGGAGGTATCAGAATAGGGACTGATGGGAAGGTATTTGCATACGTCAAATGGAGCTAAAGAAAAAGTAATAAATGGGAGGGGAGCAGAAGGTGAGGAGAAGGCGGCATGGTTAGATGTGTGGGGTGAGATGTGGAGAACTCTGAATAGCAGTGATTGCCAGTTTTACTGAAAGATGTAGAAATGGGAAGAGGAGGAGAAATCCTTCCCTTACTTCTTAGCGTTGTGTCTTAAATTCAGTGTAGGCAATGAGCAGCACAAGCTCCCATAAAACACTGTTTTTCCACACAGAAGGTACATTCCCTAAACAGAAGCAATTGCTGCAGGAGATGATCAAGCACGTTTCCCTGCTGCTGGATTCAATTGATCTATTTTTGGTGAGATAATCCAGATGACTTTGTGTAACCAGATTGAACAGACTTTCAGCTGGATCCGCTTAATGCTTTTGGAGTCGGCGTGGTCTTTGCTACTTGCAAACTTTCTGAAATGGCTTTAGTAGCAGCAAGCTCTAGTCTCTGAAGGGGCTGCAGGTGGAGAATGGATTCAGGAGTTGGATGCTAAAGTACTGGGGGTTATGGAGTGTCAGGGGAAAAAGCAGTTTTCTTTCAGTATAGTTATATGTAATTAATAAGATAAATAAAAATTTGACAAAAAGGTATCAAGTTCTTAACTATTTGATGTTAAGGAAATATGTTGATGTATAAAACAAAAGTTATCTGATTGAGACATGAGCTGGTTTTGGGGTTTGTTAGTTTTTTGGGTTTTTTTTTTTTTTTTTTTGGTGCTGTAGTGCTATGCTCTGGCTTGGGACTCAAACTTTTTTTTCTGCCCTAGATTCCCACCAGGAAAATAGTGTATTGGGAAGCCTATAGGAACTACATTATGTTTGTGTAGAAAACAGACATAAATCTCTGGGAAAACATGGTATAGATTTATAAATAAATGCAGAATGCAGTTGTTCTCTGTATGCTTCCGTCTCAGTTGTACTCAATGGTAACTTACCATTTACAAATGTTCTTCCTTTGTAGCAGTGCTTCTAGAGGACAAGCATTCTGGATACAGACAGAAAACATACTGTTTGGGAAAGAATTTGTAGAATTAAGATTTTCCTGAGTTCAGTAACTTCATCAAGGACAAGGCCATTTCTTTTTTTATGCTTGACAGCTGTAAGGAGGATGTTTCGTAATTAAAGCTAATTACAGACTCACAGAATCTTTTTTTCCCTGAATTTTCAGATGATTGTGATGTGGCTATCAAGCCTCACAACGAAATCATAGTGGTGATCTCATTATACATGAATGAGTTTTTGCATTCCCAGACCAAATAGTCTTGTGCAGTAGTATCAGAAGCCACTGAGATGAGGATGGAATTTTATCTCATTAATTACTATAGTGATTAGTAAGGGAACATTACTTAATATGTTCTCATCTGAATTATATATTTATATACATACACACACTCTTACCCTCTCTCCTTATAAGCCATTAATCCTCCTGGGTTTTTTCTTCTATTTTAACATTTTTGTATATTATTCTTTTTTTTACTCTCTATAAAGCTATTTTATATACCTATGAAGAGAGAATTAGTTCTAGGAATCCACAACCATTCCAGCATGCAGAATTTCTGGAAATTGGTCTCTTTGAAAATTAGAAGAGGATTTCTGAATTTTGGCAATCTGCATGTCTAAGTGTCAGGTGCAGAAATTCAAAATGGGAAATCTTTTCCTGGAAAATCTGGTTGTTGTGTTAAAAAGTGTTTAAAGTGATCTGACTGCAAGCACTAAGGACTAAGAATAAAGGAATCTTTAAAGTGAGCGTGCCATAGTGACGCAAATAACACTGTTCTTCTTTTCCCTGAAGCTGTGAAGGCAAAAGTTGAGGAAGACCATAGGGATGTTTGGTATTTACCTAGAGGAGTTGGGCAGAGTTTTGGTTTCTGGATTTGGAAGGAGAAGAGGCAGCAGTGAGTGGATATGCCTCCTCCTTAGGCCCTTCTCAGTGCTCCACTGCTTTGTCTCAAGTGAAAGCCTTTTGTTCCCAAGCTCCTTCTCCGGCTTCGTATCTGCCTTAATATCCAGTGCAAAACAGCAGCTTACTTCTAGTTCTGTGGCATCTATAACTTTCTAGCTACAGTGGTGCCAGTTACTAGGGACAGAGAGGTTGAGCAGAGTAAGGGAGAGTTAATACTTGCAAGTGCAACGCTTTTCTCTGCTGTTACTGAGCTTGCTCATCACCATGAGCGCTCCTAATAAGCTGAGAATGGGCATTTCTTAAACCTGATCCAGAGAGCAGTGAGGGAGGGAGCCTCTGCTTTGGTCTTAAGGATTTCCAGCGCTTCTGGAGTTACTGTGCTGCATGAACGAGAGCGAGAGCAGAGAGTGTGTCGACTCCCGGGCAGAGGTTGTGTAGGAATCAGTGGTTGGGATGTGCCTTGGTTTCTGTTAGAGTAGTGGGATCCATTGTTCTCAACATTCCCCGTCTGCTATATAACTGTATGCTACTATTATAGTAGCACTTGCAGTTATATGGAGCTTTAATACAACTTGATAGAGCAAAACAGCTAGTAAAATACCTCTGGTTTCCTGGATGCTGTAGTACTTTGTGTAGTGGTGTAAAAGGGCTGTGTGGTAGCATTAACTGCTGTTGAGCAGACACGTGGTCATTTTTTAATGTTTTTTTTAATGGCTTATTCCTCTCAAGGGCTGCTGAGAAGTGACTCTTTACCTGAGGTTGGAGAGGATGCTGCTGCTACAGTTGGCATGGCAGAAACACTCTCAGAAGAAGAACAGGATGAGCTACGAAAAGAGCTTGCTAAGGTAAGTCTCTTGCAAATAACTCTTAAACTGCTTTTGAGAATGAAAATCTGGGATAATGCTGTCTTTGAACATACAGTTAATGCTTTGCCTGTTTACTCTGTGAGTGTCTAAAGCTGGGTACAGCCCTTGTGTGTATTGCAAGGAGGGAAAGGGAAGGTGTCAAGGAGAAAAGAACAGCCAGTTCTAGCTCTGGGGAGTTACGCTAGAAGTGCTGAGTGTACACATCTTAAACCAACATGCATAAATGCTGAACTGCTGGGTTTTTCCATCAAGTGAGAAGGAGGTAAATAAGCTGTCAATGAGAATATGGTTGGAAACCAAAACTGAGTGTTGTCTCATTTGGTGTGGGATAACCAAAGCTGTTATTTCCATGAAGGATGCTTTGTAGTAACATTCATCTTTTTTGCTAATGTCTAACTATGCTTGCCCAAAAGAAAGAAAAGAAAAAAAAGTGGATTTTTTTTTTAAGAGCAGCACTTTTTGAAGGACAGTCAAATATTCAAACCTGATAAATGCATTTCAAAAGTTGTCAAAGTCAAGCTTTATTGAGTTGCCAGTCTTTTTTCCTTTTTTTTTTTATCTTGTAACTCTATGTGACTTTAGCACCCTAATAAAAGACTCTAATTTAAGCCTAAGCTTGGCAAACAGAGGTTAGCTGTGAAATAAACAAAAGTAATGCAGTTTTGGTTTTGGTAGTCCTGAGTATTATTTCATGCCAAACCAATCAGCTGAAGATGGTGAGGGAGATCTGGTCCTGCTAGGGTACATCACCCTGGACTTTGGACAGTTTTCCAGAACAAAGGTGCATTAAGAAACTGGTATTTCCTTAAAGGAGCTTAAATGAGTGGGCAGCCTGATACTCTGAAGTAAATGCAGTCTGGATGAGGCAGTAGGGTGGGATGCCTTTACCTTTGTATGTATGGCCTCAGTACCTCTGTCGTATCTGTATAGCCCACCGTATGGCATTGTGAAACAATTTTGACATCTCTGATCGTGATCTAGTTGTGTTTCTGTGAGAGGCTTAACTGACTGTGTGAGGAGGAAGTATACAAACAGTACAGTTTTCTAGTTGCTGAACAGGTGCTGTGTTTTCGTGGGGTTTGGGTTGTTTTTTGCTGGTTTTGTGGGGGGTTGGGTTTTTTGGTTGGGGTTTTGTTTTTTTTGTGGTTTTTTGTTTGGCTGGGTTTGGGGGTTTTTTTGGGCTTTGTTTCTCTTTGTGGCTCAGTCTGCCACCATTTTCACCCTTGCTCTGGGGAAGGCGCTCTTGTGGCTAGATCCAGCCTGCTTAAGCCACAAAAGAACCTTTCTGTTCAAGCAAGGAGGTAAAACTTCTGTGTAGATCAGACATGCTCTAAGCTTCCTGATACTGGTCATATATTGGCATCTCTTCTGACGTGGAAGGAGAATACAGACTTGGCAGTTGTCCCAGGTTTGACTAATCTTCAAGCTTCACGTAGGCTAATGCTGTCTAAAGGTAATGATTTCTAACTATACAGTCTTTTAGTTACTAATTTCTGTGTACGTTTCAGTAACAGAGCGAGCTGCAGGGAGACTACTTTCTCACTAGCTGTTGATGTAAACTGTTGGAATTCCCTTTTCGTATTTAGAAACAACTGCAAGGCAATGTTAAAAATGTGTTAGCCCTTTCATTAGTAGTTGTTCTAATAAATACATAGTTAAATGGCTGTGTATATCACTTGTTAACTTGTTGGGTTCTCACACTGTCATCAACTCTGTTGCCACAGGTGGAAGAGGAAATCCAGACACTCTCACAAGTGCTGGCTGCCAAAGAGAAGCATCTAGCAGAAATCAAGAGAAAGCTGGGAATGAACTCATTACAGGAACTAAAGCAGAACATTACCAAAAGCTGGCAAGATGTTACATCAACTACAGCGTATGTAGCAGTTCATCATGATTGTCTTAGCTGTCAAGATGAAAACTATGTAGTTCTTGCCATGTCTAAACCCTCTGTTCTTGTGAAATGAGTGTAGATAACACACAGTTAAGTTGCATTTAAACTTATCTGAATAAATAATCATAGATTTCTTTCAAGGAGGCCATTATTAGCCATATCGTCTCATGCCAAATAAGAATGGTTGGCCTTAATACAGGCAATTCTAACACACCTCTTATCTGACAGACCTGAGACATCGATACTGAGATACCAAGGTGTCCTAAGTCCAACAGAATACCCTTCTTTTCCAGCCTGAAAAATTGTTATAAATTGCTCACGCAGGAAGAGTGCAAAGTCACAGTTAATGTTATTGCCAAAGACAGCTTAAGGTCTAGAGTGAAATGCCTTCTGCAATTAGTGACTACACAGAATGTAAGAGGATGTACCTCAAACTTTTTATGGTGGAGTTTACTGACAAAACCATTCAGTATAAGATTTTAGATACTTGGCACAAAAAATTAGACTTCTCTTCTTTTTCAGTGTGTGTGCATGGTGGTGTTTTATTGGGTTGTTTCGTTGTGTTGGTTTTGGTTTTTTATTTTTTAAAGTCCTACAGTAGCAGACACCATCTGTTCTGGGTGTGTGTTAGTAGGTGTATGTTGGTGAACCTCATCTGAAGCCTGAGCTGGTATGCATGTTGTAGCCAGAAAGGACTGTAGTGGCTCAAAACAATCTCTTAAAGTAGCTTGTCTCTTTGACCCCAGTGTTGAAGTGTACCTCTGGGTTTCATACAACTTTGGATATACTAAAATGTTTCGTATGTGTTGTAGTAAAGTAACTACAGAGTTAATTTTGTTTGAACATAGATACAAGAAAACATCAGAAACCCTTTCTCAGGCTGGTCAGAAGGCTTCTGCTGCTTTTTCAACTGTTGGTTCAGTCATAACCAAGAAGTTTGAAGATGTCAGGTATGTTTCTTTCGCTATTTCGCTTTTCCCAAGTAGTTGCATTTTTGATTTAAGCAGGTGATGACTGGAATGAATTTACACTGCTAACATAGCTAGCACTTCTAAGAGTTTATCTGTCAAGAACCCTCAGCATGTGTTCTAGGAGAGCTGAGTGACTTGCTGCAAAATCTGCTTGTATGTCCTCACTGATGCAGAAGAGTTCTGTGGTATGTATTTCATGTATGCAAGAGAAGCAGTATATGCTATTATCTCCACTGCTACTGTTACTTTTTTTGGCAGGATTGCAGGCAGCAGTCTCTGCCTCTTTGTGATGCACAAAGCATTGTCATTTCTGTTCTCTGACTTTCCCAGCTAATGCAACACTACGTTTAAAGTAATGATGTCTTTAACGGTTTGTGCTTTGATTTTGTTGTTGGCTTTTTGGGGGTTTTCCGGTCTTGTGTGTGGATTCCTTTCAGGTGTGTTTTATTTCTTTGTAAGCTGTTCTATGTCATAGCAGTGGCTTGATTTTATTACCTTTTTAATAGACTATATTGGCATTTTAAAATTCTTAAATACTGGCATACAACGTATTTTGACTTTGTGTCTGTGACACAGCCTTTCATGCAAGTTAGGCAAGTTTGGTTGTTGTTTTTAGCACTGTTGTTACTTGCATGCACAAATCTTCTTGGATTCTTGGATGCAATCCAATCATCTGTTTAGCTTACAGTTCTTTGGTTTATTGTATAATTATAATAATTATATTTATATATATATGAAAATATTTTTTACTACTGGAATATATGCATGCACTGGTCTCTGCTTGTAACTTGTGAGTAGTGGATCAAACTTATTTTTCAGTTATTGGACAAACAGAATATTGTTGTAGTGTAATAAAATCAGCCCTCTGGTTTTAAGTGCTGCTGTTAACCTCTTTCTTGCTTTTTGAAGTCTAGTGAGAAAACACTTTTAGGTGCAGCTCCACAGTTACATATTTTTCTTCACATTTATCAGAACTTCCTTTCTCTCTTTAATGCTTACTCTGGCATTGTGCAGGCTACAGGCATTTTCACATTCCTTTAGGTAAGGCGGGTGCAAGAACTGTTCATGAAACTAAGCATGTAGTCAGACTGTCTCAATTAAAATCTTTAAATAAATAAGTTTTGTCTGTAAAAGGTAATTTCTTTTTTTTTCCTCCAGTGTTAGTTAATGTAAAACTGAAACGCTTTTAAAGTCAGGGAAGATGTTTCCTCATGTTCATCTGGTAACCATCCCAGAACGTGAAACCTTGAGAATACATAATAATCAATTAGTCGCTCTTCCTTCTAAGACAGACATCCATTAAAGTCATTCTGCAAGTTTTATTGTAAAGAGGCAAAATATGGTTTTGAGGTCAATGACATGCAGAATTCTTCCTTCTCTTTGCACAGTGTTTTGCCTTGACAGAGTAGAATTTTTCCCTTTTTTGTGTCTATGTTCCAATGGTCGTTTAGCATTGTGACACTAATCAAATCACTAAAGTCTAAATGTAAAACAGTTTATGCGCTCTCTGTTCATAGTTTGTCCAGTGAAACAGCCCTTATCTTAGTGTCTGGAGCTGCTAAAATAATCAACTCAGAGTATTTTAGTTACCTTGTCTGCATTGCCTTTTATCTGCCTAGTCTAAGCAAATATTCAATGTTAATTTTCCAGTATTTAAAATTCCGATGTAGCAACTTCTGTCTGTTGCCTCTCATCTCATCTCTGCACACCTCTAAGTCACATTAAGTGGCTAAAGACAGCAGTAGGATCTCTATAAAGATGTTGGGATCTAGCTCATAGACTTCTAACAAGGAGCTACAGCTGCAGGAGCAGTGCCTGGGGAGGAGATGGGCAGCAGCACAGGATGCCATCAGAACTCAGACTCTGAAATGAGCTCAGTTTGCTCAAGTAAAGGAGTAATAGCCTGTCTGAGATACCTCCCCTTTAGCATCAGTGAGACAAAGGGAGCTTGGAAGATGTCTCTGTACCATCTGGATGCAGAGCTTGGCTACTCAACAACAGGGTTCACCTTTCTTCCTTAAGGCTGTGGTGTTTGCCTACTAGTATTAGACTATTGCATTTGACAAGGAGGAGTGCAGACTGGTAGATCTCTTCTGGCTTTGGGAATTTAATACCTCCAAAGAAGAGAGTCCAAATTAATCAAGTTAGCGGCTAGATGGGGTTTGAATACTCTCTATCAGAAACTGGGCTACTAGGAGGGAATGTAACACACTATTGGTGTGCTTCTTGGGAAGAATAATGGCAATGGAAATTCAAGGTCTAGTTACAAGTTTAGGAGCAGTTGGGTTAAAAAAATAAGGGGGGGGGAGGAGAATTAGTGCCATTCGAGATCTTAGTTGCACTTAAACAGATTCAAAACTGAGTTTTTTGCTTTCATGAGGACCAAGTTCATCTGGGATTCATGGAATTGTCAGAGTTGAAAGGTACCTCTAGAGATCATCTAGTCCAACTGCCCAGCTAAAGCAGGATGCCTAGAGCACATTACTCAGGACTGCATCCAGGCAGGTCTTGAAAATCTCCAGAGGAGGGGATTCCACAGCCTCCCTGGGCAGCCTCTTCCAGGGCTCTGTCACCCTCACTATGAAGAATTTCTTTCTCATATTTGAATAGAACTTCCTGTGTTCCAGCTTGTGCCCGTTGCCCCTCGTCCTGTTACTGGGAACCACTGAAAAGAGTCCAGCTCCATCCTTCTTCAGCCCACCCACCCTTCAGATACTTGTAAGCACGAATAAGGTCTCCCCTCAGCCTTCTTTTCTGCAGGCTAAAGAGTCCCAGCTCTCTCAGCTTTTCCTCAGAAGGGAGATGCTCCAATCCCTTAATCATCTTTGTTGCCCTACGCTGGACTCTCTGCCGTAGTTCCTTGTCTCTCCTGAAGTGGGGAGGCCAGAACTGGGTGCAGGACTCCAGTTGTGGCCTCACCAATGCAGAGTAGAGGGGCAGAATGACCTCCCTTGACCTCCTTGCCACACTCTTCCCTAGGCACCTAAGGATTCCATTGGCCCTCTTGGTGACAAGGGCACATTGCTGGCTCATGGATAGTTGAATATCTACCAGGACCCCCAGATCCTTCTCCTCAGAATTGCTTCAACCAGTGAATGCAGGTCCCAGGGTTATGTGACTACACCGGTGCTGTCTAAGACTGTGCGAGTCTGACCTTTAGAAAAATATCCATGCCCAGGTGTTTTCCTGGAAATGAGAATCGATGGGACTGATGCTTACTTGAACAAATACTGAACACGCAGGTGCATTTTTATTCTCAAGCTCTAATGTGGCTTCTTCATTGTGGCTTTGCTTTTCTTGTTTTAGCTTAGAGACTTCTCAGCTGTAATGGCACAATTTCTTCTATTGGACTATTTCCATGTGTCATGCAGCAAACATCACACACAGGTCTTCATTCATGCACTACAAAGTGATTTTGGAGGGAGTTGCGAAACATAAGAAGGCAGCTGGTGGAGCTGTGAACTTGGAAAATGCTGAAATAGAGAGGAAGAGAGGGGATTAGTAGAGTGAAGTCAGTGCAATATTGCTTTCTTTTTATGTTTGTTTCCTCTGCTTTTTGTTACGCTGAAAATGAACTGTGAATACCTTTATTCTCTTTTGTAAGAACATCTTGGAAGTTTTGATGAGCCAGCTATCCTTGTGTAGGCAACATCATTATGTGCAAAACAGCAGTAGTACCATAGCCCTCTGCAAACTTCCTAAGCAATCATGGCTTTGCACTTAGCTCTCCTAACACTGCATCCACATTATGGAGCAGAAGCCCTGACCTTTGTCTTGTTCTGAGATTCCAAAATAGTTTTCTTCCCTTGTTTGAAAATCCTATATGATCGTGGGCTCCTAAATATCATCATTTATCAGCATACCAGCTGGAAACCTAACCGTTAATGAAAGGAAGTTAACTAGTGCTTATGCACTCTTAAGCCTCTCTTTTCCAGGCAGAGACTCTGGCGTACCTTCTAGTACATTTTCAAAATGTGAGGCAATGTACTAGCTATAAAAATAATCATGTGAAGGATAAAAAAAGCTTTTAATCGAATACAAAACACATGGAAGGCTGGAGAGCAACTTCTTGTGTCTTTTTTTGGTTTTATATATATATTCTTTTTTTAATCTAGGGGTTTGCATGTGAGCATTGTAAAAAAAGGGCTTCACTTTTGCAAACCACCCAGCCTGATGGCCTAGTTGAGTAAGTGCTTTGATGTGGCATTTTGTCTTTTTTGGAAGGAAATACAAATTCTCTTCTTTATAAAGCTTTTCAAGGCTTAATCATGCTTCTTTACACTTCTTGAAGAACAGGTGATTTGATGTTAAAAAAAAAAAAGACCCACTGCACTTATCTAATCCAGTTCCCTTGCAAAGCAGATCATGCTGTGAAACTTTATACTATCTTGTGGTGACATCTTACAAAACAGGTAACGAGTCTGCAAAAGTGTATTGTACAGCAGCAAGTAAATCCCTCATGAATGTATGGATAGTTCTTCCATTAAATGATGTCTGTGAGACTATACTAAACTTCTGCAGGCATCTGGTAAAATACCTGCAATACACCATAGGTTGTTGCTTTTCTTTGTGGGCGGGTCTACAGGTGGTAAATCTGTAAGGGGAAAAGAAGGTAACCATCACCCTCTTCAGCCTTAAACTTCATGCAGAGAGGCACGTCGTGAAGGCTGAGGGGAAGTGGCTGAGCACGACTGGACAGAGAGAACTAGTTCATATTAGCCTAGTCCTGTATTAAGACTTGGCACATAGCAAGACCAGAACTTTTGGTAATCAACATCACAAGAGCCTCAGAAGACAACCAGCTCCTATGTGCTCTGGAAAAGCTTGTGGAAGTTAAACCATTGATGAAGATGAAAACCAACAGAATGGATTTGAGGAGAAGTTACGTGGCCACATGTAACTGACATTTGTCAGGACGGCACCTGGCCTTTGCATATCTGGTTCCCAGTACACTGTGCCTACAAACCAACCTTCAGGTGTCAGTCTGCCTTAAGGGATCCCAGCCTTCAGGGAAACTTTTATGTGTCTAGGTTTTTTTCCTATCACTGCATTCTACTGACAAGCTTCCCAAAAGAATCTCTTAAAATTTAAGCTACAGTGAACATGGAACTTTTTTTTTTGCTTCTGTGAATGTATCTTCCATTGTGCTGAAATATTAACTGAAGTTTTGGAGGCACATCGAATGTGAGAGGGTGGTTTTTGGTTGGGTTTTTTTGTTGTTGTTTTTTGCCTTTTGGTGGTGGTGGTGGTGTGTGTGCTTTGCTAGGGATTTATATATTTTTTTTTTATCCTCCCCCCCAGCAATTGCCTGGAAAGTATTCCCTTGAAAGTTATCATAAAGCCCAGTCAAAATTCAACATTCCAAATATATTTATGGAAAAAATGGGTTTGTCAGTTTTTCTAACTTACTGTTGTGGTATTTGACAAAAAATATTTAACGTGAGACTAACGTGTATCAAGAGTAAACAGGGATTTTTCTAGAATGTGGAACTAAATTAAATTTCAGATGGTCTTGAAGTTATTTGGGAGTTCCTTAATCTATAGCCAGTCACCTTCTAGAGTAGGTGTATGTTATCACTAAACGACCTGTAACTGTATAGCAATGCTGGCAGGTTTCAGAAATCTTCCATGAATTTCAGAACAGGGTTGAGACTAGGACTTTCTCCCTGTCCCCAGTATAAACTTGACCTTGAATATACATTGTGACTGCTGTTGTTAAATAATTTATCTTGACAAGTAGACAATTTATATTGATGAGTATGGAAAACTTACACTGAGTTGGAATGGAAGCTTTCTGAATGTAGGAATAATTATTTCAGTAGGAAGATCCGTTGATTGCTAAGACTTTGAGTGTTCGCTTTCTACTTGATATTGTCAAAAATGTAAATGCAGCATGTCTCATTGCTTGAGGAGCTAAAACAGTAGATAGACTGTTGCAGCCAAGCAGAATATATACTAACAAGCATGGCACTTGAGTTTTCTAAAAAGGAAAATAAGTTGTAGCTTGTGCTCTGCTGTACGTGTGTGTGTGCATGGCTCTGCAATTTAAAAAAGCAAAACTAAGAAGTTACTTTATGGACTGTATAAGACTGTTCAGCTCTTTGCCAAAGATAGTATCCAGAAGTCAGTTCTCTAACCCAATTTCTCCTCAGTCTATCACTTAAACTAACTTCTCGCTTTCTTTTTCCTTAATGCTGGCATTTAGTATACGCTCCATACAACATTCAATTAGCATGCCTATTATGAGGTAATGTATGCATAATCCAGCTGTTTGGTTTATTTATTTTCATGTGTGGAATCAATGAATTTTAATTTAACATAGACAAAACCAAAAAACCCACCCAACTTTGTGATGGATTTCCTGTACTAACATGTAGGATAAAACTTGTTTTATTTCTGCTTAATGGTGGTGGTAATGGCACATCTAGAATGACCTGCTGTTTGGAGAACAAGAACAGCTTTTGCCTGCCTCTTAAAAATACAATGTTATTAAATGATTACAAGTTTAAAAGGCAATAGCTTGGGATCTGTTTTAGGGTGATGAAAGCGAGTAAAAACTACTGTGGTTTCACAAAAAGCATCTTGCAGACTCAGAGTGGTTTTCTTTTCTCTCCCCTTGCTTGGCACTGTGCTCCTCCATCTCCTGAGAGTCTGGTTTGATATACATGCGTCACTGTGTGCTTTCCCAAATGAAAAAGTGCAGCTAAGTGTTGGGTGACCTACACAAATACCAAACAAGGGGGGATGGGAAGCTTAAGACCTCTTTGGAAAAATCCCCTTCTCTCTTTCATCCTTATAATGTGTTTTTGAGCCTGCTACAAGTTCTTAGGCTGGGTCTGCTGAAGGCAAGTGTTTTCCATCCTGCGTAAAGGCAGAAGAGGTGTACAAGCTATTGCACAAACTTGCAAATTGCAGTGACAGCTCCTTGGAGCATTAAGCTGCTCTTCTGACTGTAATAAATAATACACTGGACCTCACCATTGAAAATCCCAAGGTGTCCTGCTCATATGGAGAACTTAACATTTGTAATCACAGCTGACTCCAGCACTTAAAAGGCAGGGGGGAGTCTCCCATAAATTTAACGTGTTAACAGAAAATGCTGCTGTGAACCATGCTCTGTTAATTGAGCACATGGCCTATTAAATTAAACTAGTTTTCCTATGACGAGTGAAAAAACTCTGATGACAAGCTTTCTTCAGCAATAATGCACTATGCTAACCAGAAGTGTTGACTGAGCTTTTCTGAACGAATTCTTTAAGCCAGAAACCTGTTTGAAATCACTGGGAATAATAAGCTAAACCTAAAATACTTGCTAGTTCTCCTGTGCTGTGATGAAAGATCCTATCACTGAGCCTGGCAACACTCAGTCACCAAAGGTACAGATGAGCTGCAACTTGAGGGTGTTTGAATTTTAGTTTTTTAGTGCTTGGGGAGAGACAGATCTAAACTATTTTCAAGCTACCCTTAAACTGAGGAAAGAACTCCAAACAAACCAAACTCATGCTGATGCTGCAAAAAGCAACTGTCTGCTTGGTTTTTGGTATTTATAGACTAACCAGATATGTTTTTAATTCTGTGATTGGTTTTTTTTTTTTCCCATAGAAATTCTCCTACTTTCAAATCCTTTGAGGAAAAAGTTGAAAACTTTAAGGTAAGCATTACTGAAACACCTTGGTGATTGTGGAGCTGTGGATATGGAAAAAAGACTGAAGTGGATTCTGAGTAGCCTATTCTCTAGTTACTGGTGAACTGTTGAAGGTGCTTAGATTATGTCTTTTTAAGTACTGTGGAAATGGTTTCTCTGCCTAATGAATTGAGAATAAAAAATGGGGCTTCCTGCACCTCTTACGGGACGATGCCTTTAACCAGAAGGACTACTAGCTAGCTAACTTGTGCAAACAGCTAGTATAACATATCTAGTATTGTGTATCCAAAATTGTCAAGGCTTTTATTTCCATGCCTTCCTAAGGACTAGTATCCTACACAGCTTGGGATGTTTCTCTTATTTCTGGCACAAAATATACAAAGCCTTTGTACCTTAATTTTAAATTTACTCACAAAAGCTTCAAGTGACAGAAACAACCATTAAGAGCATCTCCAAATTAAAAAAAAAAAAAATCACTTTAAAAATGCTTCATGCTTTCTGTATCTTGAAGTCAAAGGAAGACTGCTCTGTGAATCTGCTGCTGGTGGTTGTGTTCCGCGTGATACTTAAAGACTTATCTTTCAAGTATTGTGGGAAAAGCTGCTTTGCTGAAAAGAGTAATTAAACTGTCTCATGTGGAGGTACTGGTTTTATACAGTTAAGCGTGTTTGATATGCCACATAACTGCAGTTTTATGTTGAGGCTCGCTCTCTCTGTTCTAGTCTAAAGTTGGAGGAAGCAAACCTGCTGGTGGAGACTTCGGAGACGTTCTTAATACTGCTGCCAATGCCAGTGCCAGTGCCACAGAAGCTATTGCAGAACAGACACCGGAGCAGACCCACTGAGATTCCCGCCTCTGTCCTGCTCCCCACTGCCAGATGCTGCAAGCAAAAACTAAGCTCACTTGCAACATTCTTTGCGCTCTATCCACCAGCTGTGCTTTTATTTAGCACGTTGCTACTTTACCAGATTAACTGATACCAAGCTTGTTTGTGGGTTCAAAATATTTTTGAAACTAAAATATGTTGTTTAGGGGTTTGTGTGGGAAGGGGAATTTTTATGCCTTTCAAACGTGTAAAAGACTTATCTATAATTTGAAGGCAACCTTTAAAATACTGCAACGAAAAAAATCTCTTTTGAGAAGTTAATTATACTGTACATATACTGTGGATACCCAATTTCTTTTGAATCTGTATCTACTGCTCAACTGAATCATTATGAATCTACTGTCGCTGCCAAAACAAAGCTTGTTATTTCAGTCCCTTGTGATTATTTCATTTAAGCGTTGCCACCATGGAGGACACTAGAATATGAGGATTGCTCCCAGCTAAAGAAAGGACTTCTGCTTCAGCAGGCTGTAAACAAGTTAGTCATAGGAGGGTTACGTTAGTCATAGGAGGGTTACATACCAGTAGGAGCATACTGTCTTATGAGTGAGATCCTCTTACAATAGATGTGGATAGGGTTATACATACCATGTAAAACTTAAGCATTTGTCAGTGAATTACCCATCTAGGAAACTTCCGACCATTGCAAATGGAAACAAGATGCCCAGTAGTACTGGTTTGGCTCAGTTACAGTAACATTTTCAGTCATGGGTTTTTTTTTTTTGTACATGATGTTAATGTGGTAAGATGCCCTTCTGAACTTTTGATCAGTCATTAATAGATTCACCTTAATTCATACATGGTGGTGTCCCATTTACACTAACAAAGCACGGACTGTAAGAATAAGCCTGAGCACAGAAGTGGTTCTTTTTTAGGCATCAAGAGAATTGCTCTCAAGTGGTAATGTTGTTTCCCTTCTAGGTTGACCATTGGAAACAGCTGCTGCGCTTATTTTTTGTGTGTGTTGAAAGCCTATTGCTGTTTAAGATCCCAGAAACCTGTTTTGAGAGGTGCATGGTGTCATACCACAGCATAGCTCTCTTGCAAGATCTGTTCTCCTACATGTTGCTTTATCTGTTGTACTTTCAAATTTCTTGTTTTGTAAGTTTCTGGCACACAGTGTGAGTAAGGTTAGAACTTTTATGATGTTTATTATCGTAATTAGAACTGGAAACAAATTTTGTTTCCAGTGAAGTCCATGAAACTTCAACTGCCAGATGTGTGGAGGAAAAAAACTTGCCTCCCAACAATGCTGTTAATATGTCATATATAGGATATATGCTTAATTACATGTGAGAAGCTTAATAAAAACCTCTATGTGAGGAATGTATTGTCCAGCGGATATGGAGGATTACACAAATGTTTATTTCTAATTGAAACAGTCCTGTAAGTTTGGCTTTCAAAGTAGTGCTGATATGAGGGGAAGACTAGGCCTAAAATGACTTCTAGTGGCTTAAATAAAGTTAAACTGCCCTGATTACAGATGGAAGTTCAGAAAATAGCCTCTGTCAGCTACTCCTTAACAAAGCAGTAGAGCCCTGAATGACAAAGCTAGAGCTGAGCTCTTACTCTATAGGGTTAATACCATATAGGACAGGTCATTCTCAAACATGGTCCCTCTTGTATGGTTTTATATTTATCTAACTGAAGAATAGAAGGGTTCTCTAGTCCAGAGGAGGGCTTTGTGGGTTAGGAAGATGATTACTTTTTTTTTAATGCTGCATTCTTGGTTCTGTAATGCATCACACTCAGCTTTGCAATTGCAGCCTCACATAACCTCGCCCTTCAGCCAGGTGGGGTACAGTGGCCAGGGGCAGCTTTCCCTGCCCTGTCCTTCTAACCCCGCAAGCCGTCTGGGTGACGCCCTCAGCCAGCTCGGCTTCTCCAGCAAGAGCGCCCGGGCCGCCGCCTGAGGGAGGCCGCTGCCCGCAGCTCAGAGCCCTCACGTATTCCCTCAAACAAGATGGCGGCCGCGCCTGCGCGTGCCGGTGACCTGGGCGCGGCTCGGGGTCGGAGTTCACGCACCGCCCTCCACGCGGACTGTTATGGCGGCGCCGAGCTGGGGCCTTCCTGGAGCCCGAGCAGTGATCCAGCTGTGGCGGCCGCGGCTGCTGGCGGTCAGACGATGCGGCGGTGCCCCACCGGCGGGAGCGCCGGATGCTGGAACCCTCCCGCAGCAGTCGGAAGAGCGGCTGGGCACCGGTAGTGCGGCCTCCGGTCCCCGGCAGGTGAGGGCGGCGGGGAGGCCGGGGCAGTGTCTGGGGGCGGTTCTGACCTGGCTGCCCGGATGCGGCCTCCGTGTGAGCCTGCTAGTGCCTTGCTCGGCCTCTTGGCCGGCCAGGTGATGTGCTTCGCCAGCGCTTTACCTTCTTGAAATGCTGACTCCATCCACAGCCCTCCTTTGCGTGTTTGTTTCGCTTCACCCTGCGTAGTAAACACCCTACAGAAATATGGATGGTTCTTATGGCTTTTTTTTTTTTGTTTCTTAGCATAATCCTCTAATAATCCAATCTGGAAAGCGTACAAGTAGTTTTGGGTGTGTAGAATGCAAGGTAGAGCTCAGTGGACAAAACTGTATGGTGGCAGGGAAGATATAGCGAAACTTCAATTAAAACACTTTTAGCAGGTCAGATCAAAGACCTGTTAGGTTGGCACTCAAAAGAGTTGGAGTGGAAATAGGAAGTCTGGTATGAATGAAACACGTGTGGAAATGCACATGTGTGTATGAAGGTGTCAAAAGGAACAGCAGGATGGGAGTTGACCACATCAGGGGTTGGGATTACTTGCAGTGTGCCTGGTAGGATGTGGAGATTAATGGTGTGGATTAATAGTGCAGGACTGGCTTGGTACTGGGAGTATAGAACTAGAAACACCTCTGCCACTGAATCCAAGACCTGATATCCCAATTACAGTGTAATCTGTAACACGCTGTTTTCTGTTTAATAGCCACAGTGACAAGGATGGCTGTGCTAGGGTTAAAAGTCTGTTTAACTCAGCCTGCTGGGTCCAGTGGTGTCCAAGAGAGATGTCCACAGAAGCGTTTGGGAAGAGATCCAGGTGATTCTAGCTGTAGAAGATACTGAATACTATTTGGGGGATGTTTGGGTTTTTGTTTTTTTTTCTGTTAGAAGTAAGAAGCTAGAGGCTATTCTTTAGTGTCTATCTATAAATAAATTGTCATGAAACCTTTATAAAGGTTCTGAACTAACTCTAATGTTACATCATATTCATAATATCGTGTCCAAATGGAATTATATATACGAGTATAAACAATGCCCTATGGAAATCAAACTAGGCATGTAAATGAAGAGCTGGACTGCCACTCTCTATGCTTTGCTGGGTTACTTTCTCACTTGAACAAGAGAAAAACCCATAATGTGGTGATGTTAAAAGCATAACAATGAGATGAAGAAAGACCGTTATTAGTCTACTTTCATGCTGTTCTTGGCCCTTTTAGCAAAGTGCCCAGTGAGCTCAGGTGATTATTCAGCTGTTTGTTCTTAAAAGACTGTGCAGAAGAGGGAGTGGGTTTGGTGAGAATGAGTTAACAGTGAAAGGTGGGATACTGAAACGAGGAGGGTGAAAGGAGTCTGGCTTGCAGCGTAATCTGTTGGTTTTGTGTAGTTTTCTTAAAAACACCTTTTCACCAATTCTAACTGATTTTTGATTGCTAGGAAGTATATTATTTTGTAACTAAGCTGGGAGCAACTCTGAGCTGGGTAATACTCATGGGAGGATGTACTGGATGCAGTTGGAAGAACTCAAAGCGTTTGATGTTTTGAGAAAATCCTTTTAAGGTGAGCAACATGGCTCCCCTCAGAAGAGGGTGCTGTGGCTCTAGCTGCAGTCCTTTTCTGGGTGCCATGCGTCTGCAGGATTTGCTCTCTCAAGGACAGATGTGATCTTACTCATCCCTTACATGAGACACAGCCAAAGGAAAGCTTGTATTTCTTATCTCTGCTGGCAGATAGATACAAAGCACTCTTTAGCTTCCGTTGTGCTTATTCCCTGTGAGAGTATAGAGATGTTACTTGGGTTCTTAGTGTTTCTGTTTCTTTAGGAAAAGAATATGGAAGTTTGCCATTTCTGCACTGATTCCATATGTCAGCTGGCTTTCCCTCATTCTTTGAAACTGCATGAATGTTGTGGTATTTGGTAGGCAGTGGCTTATTTTGTAAGAATGGCGGAAAACTTGAGAAGTGAGCATGATAACATGCATTTGTTTAAGAGAATTGAAAAAGCATGATGATGCCTTTTCTAGATAGCTCTTTTAAGGTTTTTTGGGGCACACAGCAAATATGACTGCTGACCTTGCTTGGTAGTTGCCTGGTGTTATTCTCTGCTATGTTAGTAATTATTTAGGGGCTTGTGGTTTGCTTTTCACCTTAGCTTTGTAGTTCTGTTGTTACTGTTTTGCAAATAATCAAACTTGTGTCAAGCACTTAGAAGTTGAGTAAAATTGTTAAAAACATAACAACCTGGTAAGCACAATGATCTCGGAAACCCCCATGATATTTAACTTTGTCTACAGCAGGCATGTCCTTGCTGCTTTTCCCTTCTATATTTTTACAATGTTTCAGTTTTACATTCTTAAACTCAACAAAAATATTTTTTCTTCTCTGTGGAATTAAACAAAGAAATCCTTTAGAAGGACAGGAAATGCTTTAGGTGTTACCTTTATTTGCAGACCGAAGCTGCCTGCCTTGCATTTTAGGTAGGATGTGATTTTTTTGTTGACATGGGTAGAGTAGTTGTTGTGGGAACTGTGTTCTCAGCTGGGTTATCAACTGAGAACAAGAAACATAAGAATGAAGTAACTAATTAAGAATAAATCGCATACTTCTGTGCACTGTGAACTAGATAATCTAAAAATGCTTTGGAAAAAAATGAAGGGTGAAGTTTGTCAAATACATTTTTAAATAGAAGTGAGTTACTGCTATGATAGTAGCACAGTGTGTTAAAAGGTCTGTTAGTGCTTTTTTTACTTTATAGTAACAGGGTACAAACCATCAGGTTCGTGTCAGAGATCAGTGACATGAATAGAAATGTAGTCTTTGCTCGGAAGCAGAGATTTCCATCTGTGGCTCCCACCGAGGCAGCGGGACAGGGATCCTGAGCTCGGGTTTAGGTGAACTTCCGCGCCCAGCGCAGCAGAGGGCATTGCTTGTTTCCAGATGGTCATGGGAGAAGCAGCAGATTTGTGTAATTTCCTGCTTAGTTCCTTGAATACCGTGTTTTAAGGTAAAGCATTTATTAAGAAAAAATGTAACTGACTTTTTTTTCTAAAGTTCAGATGTAAGGGTCTGAGTTGCTGTCAGTACATCATAATAACTAATTTCTGAAATAGAGAAATCAAATATATTCTTTCAGAAATGTATGTATTTTAAATTTGCTTAGCCAGCCAAAGCTGCTTTCCTGAAAGGATTCAGAAATTTGAGGACGGTGTCTCTGTACTTAAATGTCTTGTCACTTTTTTAAAAAACAAAATAGCAATATTCATAAAGAGAAGAAAATAAAAGCTATTTTAATAGGTGATATAGAGAGTTGCCTTATCTATTTATGTTTTAGGGGAAAGATTATAAACTAAAACACAAAAATGATAATTTTAAAGGAGTTTATTACACTTCTGTTCTGAAAGCTACATGGATATTCTTGATAAAGAATGCATATCTGTCTTGCTTATGCAGTATCTTGGCAACCTCAGTTTCAAATAATGTGTAACACTGGATGTTTTGAAATCAAGCATTAAAAAAGAATCCAAATTATTTTTAATGTAACTATTGATAGGAAATATTTCTTTCAATCAGTTTTCCCACCTAAGTTAACAGGTAGAAGACAATTTAACTGAAGTTGCAATTATTTGAGGAAAAATACCAAGTTAGTTATGTTTAGTGCAATTTTACTTTTAATTTTCAATTGTGTAACATTTCTTAGGATATCTATAATCTTTGTGTGGATGGAGTGCTTTTCTAGTGTTTATAAATAACTTTACATTGGTAATCAAACCAAAAATGTTTAAAAAATATTTTAAAAAACCCTATACACCAAGCACAGAGGTTACTCCTAGGTAGATTACCTTCTGGCCAGCATTCAAGTACTAGAAACTGCTGACTAACTGGGAGCAGGACTTCCGAGGTGCGAGATTTGCAGAAACTGGAATGAGTTTTCTTTACTTGGAAATTTCACTTGGCTTACTTTGTCAGCTTGTACAGCTGCGTTTGAGAAATTTGGGTTATGTCTGCCCCTGCTGCACTGGGAATGCTTTCAGGTTCGTGCTAGATAAGGACTCTATCACAGGCTTCTTGGCATCCTCTCAGCTGGATCTACTCGAAGTGCTGGTTGGCATTATAGTGGGAATAAGCTCAGTTGTCCTTGAGACCTCTGCAAAGGAGCAGAAGAAGCAGTTTTAGCCTGGGAATGCTCTGGCTGAGGCACCAAAGCTTGACTCTTCCGAGTTGGGCTTGTCCCAGCTGGGTCTGTCAAATGACCTGCTTTGCTTATGGCAGAAGTGACGGCATTTTGTAAAATTCTCATGGTGCTGGAGCAGTGCTCTCGGAAATGAAGCAGGCAGGAGTTTGAGTGTTGTTGGTGAACAGCAGAGAAACGATGCATGCCGCCCCTTTGGGGAACATAATTATAGTTCTGTAAAATTCTGCACAGTTGTGAGGGCAGCGGTGCCTCAGGAACGCAAACTTGTGCGGGAAGGCCCTGAGCACCTCACACAACTCCGTCCTCGCCGTGAGGAAGACTGCAGTCCTTGAAGAGCAACGGCAAGTCTGGAACTTGCTCCTTCAGATAGCTCCAGGTCAGCAATTGAACACTTTGGTGTGTCTGGAGGTCCGTGAGCGGACTGGGTTGGATGACTGGCCGTCAGTGGAATCTCAAAATTCAAACTGTCTTGGGACTATCAGTATCATGGAGAAAAACAAGTAAATGGCAGCTGCCTGCTCTTGATCGGCTGCACCTGAGATATCTGGAAGAAGGTGCAAGGAACCATAATGTAAAGGTTAAACAGGGATTGAAATATTTCCTAGTGGTTATTGTTGTCAACAGGATATTTACATCCCGTATTGCTGTGGGAGATCCCAGATACTCTTTTAAGTATGACTATTGAAATGGCATCCTGTCCTCCAGGAGCCTAGAAGAAAAAAGCCTGAGAGGGCAGGGTGGTGCTAAGTGGAGAAACTATCAGGCTGAAGACAGGGCAGTGCTGTTGTGTGGGGTTGCCAGTGTCCCGTTTCAGCATGGCAACCCTGTACAGCAACATAAAACGCAAGGACACAGGCATATAATTGCTTGGAGAAATGATGCAGAGTTCTGTCTACACAATCTGGATGCACAGGCACATGCTGGACTCAAAACACCATGGGCTGTTGTCAGGGCTTGTGTGCTCACCTGGTACAATTGTGGGGTTTTTTGGACATAATTCATGCAGTAGGTTCTCTCACTTTTCCTTATTTAGGGACTAGGTGATTTTTGTTAAGAATTGCGCTGGAGACTTCAACATGCTGGGTGTTGTGTAAACTGTGAGTTTTGGTAAGCTCACACTGGCAGGTGCCCTGGTGGCTGTGTGCTCCTCTGGGTGGCTGGCAGCCTGCTAGCTGGGTGGGAAACTTGCCATTGAGCTCATTTAGGACCTGGTGCAGGCACAGAGGAGGAGTATGTGTGAATTGGAGGTAGCTGGGGGGAGCGTGAAAAGCGGTGGGCATGCAGGTTCCGGACACTTGTAGTAATCACTTTTTGGTCCTGGATTATTTTTTCATTTATCTCTTCATATATTACATAAATAAGTAAAAATATTTAAATAAGCGATCTGAATTTGTTTCCTTTCCTGTTACTGATGAAACTGCAGTAAGACTTGGCCCTCCTTTTATTCCTTAAAGCAAAAACATCACAATCTGATCTTTCTTTCCAACTCTCTGAAAGCTTCATCTCTTGTTAATTGTGTATTGATACAATTGCAATGTTCTATTTTTTTTCTATAAGATAATCCTTGAAAGAAAGAATTTAAAACATTTATATATAGACAGAAAAGTTATTTAAATTCAAGAAAAAATTAAAAAAAAAAAAGTACTGTTTTGTGTTACAAAATAAATTCTTAGTTTAGTAAATGATCCTTCTGGCTGGTCAACAGAGTATTTTCAAAGCTGCATTTGAAATTCTTTATGTAAGTCTTGTTTTGCAGTTTCTGTGCTGCGTATCCAAGCAAAATATGAAGATAACTGGAAAGCCTTCCTTTTACTACAAACACAAAGATGTTGATATTGTGTCAACCAGTGCAGCAGATTGTACATTTATAAGATTTGTTGGGTAAGCCTTGGTGATTTGGGTAGCATTACAGTGTGTTAGCTTTGCTGCTTTCTGGCATTTTAAATGGGCAGTTGATTGATGAAGACGTTTCACAAAAGCATCTAGAAACAGCTGTAGATGCTTAATTTCCTTGATACAGCTGTGATGTCTTTCCTGCTCACAGATGTACTCTATTGTTCTCTTAAGGACAGTTGTGTAAAGTCACAGGAAAAAGAATATCATTTTAAATCTAGTGCTGCTGTATATAATACCAAAAAAATCGGAGTCGATCAAAATAGAGTATACCTTTCAGTCATCTAATAAGGGGCAGGCATATCCATGATTGACTAAAATAACCACCTGTCTTTGAATTTACTATGATAGCACAGTATTTACTGTAGGGCATAGGAAGTCAGTCTGTTAATTAAAAAAAATTACATTTGTTTTATAAGCCGTATGGCTACATTTGATTTAGCATGTAATAAGATTAGATTAGCATGTAATAAGACATTGGTAATTTACCTCGTTTTGCAAACTATTCTAAATATGTTCTCTTATGAGTTTGAAGAGCAGTTCATGTACTTCATCTTGATGATATGTCTAAGAAATGTCCATCTTCAAAAAGCCACAGATAGCCACAGTAACAGCACGTAGAGATTTCTAGACAGCAGAGAAGTTTTGATATTAAAAGTGCAATTCAGGAAAACCTGTAGGATATTATGCACTATTCCTGTGATGGTCGTTTTTTGTTGGTTTTTTGGTTTTTGTTAGATCTGCATGATGTAATTATGAGAGACAAAGATTCTTTTCACTATGGTATTTTACTGTTTAAGCGCTGGTTAACTGTGATTTGCATCTCTTTTAAAAATGTATGTAATTCACAATATTACGTTGTTCATTATTATGAGGACTAATGTATGTACACACATGCAGGTATATTGCGTGTTCTCTGCACAGCTGAGATGCTTTTAATTAGAAGCTGTTCTGTATGCAACAATAAAATTAAGTTTGGAATATACTACATTTGACAGTTAGCATTGCAGTGAGTACCAGTGAACTTGATGGAAGGATTTTGATGAACATAAATTGATACAAAATACAATTGATAAAAATAGGATGAATCTGTCACTGTTGTTAAAATATGTGTAATCCTTTCCTAATCTCCAATCAAAGTATAATTTAAAACACTTTTTAAAAAAGTGTAATTTCAGTATGTGAGGTTGGCTTAAAAATTGCATCTGTAGCCAAGCAAAATCATGTCCTGTGCTCTTTGCCAAGTATGACAACTCTTACCCTGATAACTTCCTAAAAACTATGTTTGTTTCCTGTTGGATAATGCTGCCAAATATGAGTAGTCATATTCTTAGTAAAACTGAAGTTTAGTCCTTTTCATACTTTTTTCATGTTGGTATGAGAAGGCTTGGTAAATAGGAACTGTAACTTGGACAAAATGAAGATATTTTTCAGTTAAAATCAGTCATTTCTGCATTACATGCATTTCAATATAGCTGTGTAGGTACTTTTGTGTAGTAGCCTCTTTCTTAATTAGTTGTAATTCTTCCTAGGTGGAAGTCAACGAAGCAGTATACAGCTCTGGCAGATCTTCTAAAGAAGTTATGTGCCAGAAGATTCTATTGCTTGCATAGGACATTGGAAAAATAGTATCTGTATTGTTGGAAGTATAATATGTACTTACGTAACTGAAGATTAAACAATTGATTTTTAGGCTGGAACGGATGACTGTGGCCATCTAGGCTGACTTCAACTGTTCAAGTGACATAAGTCACTGAACTTCAGCCAGAGACTGAAGTCTCTGGCTGCGCCTACCCCAGCAAGCTTGTCTTTCAGATAAATCTGTGAACTTAAAAATAAGTACCTTCTACTATGCTTTTGTGAGACCCCACCTGGAGTACCCACCTCTGGGGTCCGATGTACAGGAAGTCAATTGGGTCCAGAGGAGGGCCTCAAAAATCATCAGAAGGCTGGAGCACCTCTCCTGTAAGGCAGGCTGAGAGAGTTGGGGTTGTTCAGACTGGAGAAGAGACTCTCCAGGGAGACCTTACTGTGGCTTTTTAATGCTTAGAGGGTTTGTAAGAAGGATGGAGAGAGTCGTTTTTGGTTTTGGTTTTTTTTTTTCCCAGGGCCTGTAGCAGTGGGACAAGGGACAATGATTTTAAACTTAAAGAGGGTAGATTTAGGGTGGACAATGGGAAGAATGAGGAGGGTGGTGAGACACTGGAACAAGTTGCCCGGTTAAGCTGTGGCTGCCTCATCATTGGAAGTGTTCAAGGTCAGGTTGGACGAGGCTTTGAGCAACCTGGTCTAGTGGGAGCTGTCCCTGCCCAAACCTTTCTGTGAAAAAAGTGTCAATTGTAATACCTGCAGGTAAGCAGCAACATCAGAGCTTCTAATCCAGTACAACTTCTGGTGTCTCCTGACATACGAGGGCACCTTGGATATTCACTTTATGTAACTATCTCAATGGCATTTCCTAGAGGCTTTGTTCAGTGTTATTGTGGTTTACTTGGGACTAAACTGAAAAATAAGATACTCTTCATTTTCTAGGGCTTATCGCTTAGCCAGTTTCAAATGGAGTGGCAAGAGCATCTTTAAGTTCTGTAGTTTACAACGGAGGTTTAAAATATTTTCAGGTTATTTTTTTCAAGCTGTGTAGAGGTTTATGGATTAGATTATGCTCTCTCAATGTTCTGCAGGGCAAATGGCCCTCTTCTCCAGGGACTGCAGTTAGGGGTGCTCCCAAGTCACATTGGGACACTGAGACTTGCAGCACATTGTAGGCAGCAAAGTCACTGCCAGATTTCACCTTAGCAATGAGCATGGAGACGCCTTAACTTGTGTACCTATGCTCCTTAAAGTCTAATCCTGCAGTATTTAGAGAAATAAGGAATCAGGGTTTTAACAAAGAGATCGTTACAAAATACTATTAGACTTCTATGGTAAATTAGTCACCAAAAATCCTAGTATCAGCCGTGAATTTTTCATGATGCTTTGCCAAAACATTTAATTACTGTTTCTTACCAAGGGGTGCTTAAATACCTAATTTCAGCTTTCTACTTCCAGCCTTTTTTTTTTTTTTCTGGAGAGTTTTGTTTGTTCTTCTTTCTAAAATAAAAGCACTTTTCTTCACTGTGCTGAGGAGAATGTATGGATATTCCTGTTTTGGCTGAAATAACAGCAGTATACTTTGATTTCTGACAGTTCTTTGGGGGTGCTTGTAGTTTTAAGGCTGTGATGGGAAATAGTTCTGGATAGTTAAAACCCTAAATATGCAAGGTTTTTGAAAGTTAATAAAGATTAAAGAATTAAAATATAGGAGTCAATTTCCCTCACCCTCTTCTAGGCAAAAAAGCTCCTTTCCTTTGCTTTTTCTGATCATTAAACTTGATTGGTTTTCCTCCAAATTTTAAAGTTTTGGAGTAAAAGCTTTCAGTGCTCAGTGTGCTTTTCTTGAATACCAACTTTGTAGTATCATATTGTATTAAAAATTGCTTCTGTTTTCTTCTGCCTTCTCCTGCTTTCTTTAAAAAGATGGGTACAGACACTATGTTTATTCCAAAACTATGTAATTTGGAGTTTGCTGCCATTGAAGATGCAATTCAAATCATTACTCAGGTGTGAACAGGAATTTATGAATATAGCGCCTTCTGGAATTTTTAGTTATACTGATATTTCTTCTACTGGAGTGTAGATATTAATTATTTAATATTAGAATATTCTCGTAACTAAAATAATTCCCTTAGAGAAGTCAGGTCCTTGTAGTGTAAGATGGTGTGCAAATGGTGTCTTTACAGAAATTTGGCCTTAAAACAATATTCATAAGAGAAATTAGTCATATGAAGCATTTTATAAATCCTCCTTGCTTACTAGCAGGGAAGCTTCCAGATTTCTCCTTGACTGCTTTCAGAGCTCTCCTTTGTGACTTTACTGTGATTAATCTTAGATTTTTTCCTCAAATAACTCCTTTTATTTCTTCTTTGAATCACAGATCCTCCTTTTTTTTTTTTTGCTTTTTCTTTGAATTATTTTCCTTCAGTAGTTTTATTAAATAACACAAATCTTGCTTTTGTTTCAGCTTTACTACAGCTTTAACTGCAGTAGTTAATCTTCAAAACCCTTTGTTAGCAAAAAGTTTATCTGTTTAAGTGTTCTTCACTATCTGTTTATGTAGAATAACATGGAAAAGTCTCTTTTTTAAAGGAAACTAAAGAGATCTTCCTTGTCTTTTTGGTAGCCTAATTTGGGTTGTAAGTTGAAGCTGTTGGCAGACTGAAAGTATGAACTTCAGTTGTTTGATTATTTTTTTTTATTATTTTTTTTTAATAGGACAAATCCTCTGACCCTTAATCAGGGAGGATAAAGAGCTGTATTATGATGGGGGAAATCATAAAACAGGCAATGGATTTTTAAAAGAAGAAGCTCTTGAGCTCATGCTGTCTTTGATTATAAGTGGGTCCTTTAAGTGGGATGATGCTGTGCTGTTACTTAGCCTCACAGTCTTCTCTCTTTACTAAATAAAACAATACCCATTGAAAGTGATCTCAGGAGGTCATGTGTTCACACTGCTTGCTTCAAGCAGGACAAACTTGGTTCAGGTTGCTCATTGCCTTTTCCAGTCAGGTTTTGAGTATCTAAGCTGTTGGGTCTTTAGCTATTGTGGCATCATGCTAACTTGTTATTGCAAATCAATTTTATCATTTTGTTGTTTTGTGTAATTAACTTTGCACAGAAAAATCTTTCTAGCTATGGATCATAGAATCATTCACGTTGGAAGAGACCCTTGGGATCATCGAGTCCAGCCATCTGCCCTACTCTACAAAGCCCTCCCCTACACCATATCTCCCAACTCTAGACAACTCTTAAATACATTCAGGGATGGTGACTCAACCACTTCCCTGGACAGTCTATTCCAGTGTCTGACCACTCTTTCTGGGAAAAATTCTTTCCTCATGTTCAGCCTAAACCTACCCTGTTGCAGCTTGGAGCCATTCCCTCTCGTTCTATTGGTAATTACCTGTGAGAAGAGACCAGCACCAACCTCTCTACAATGCCCTTTCCAGTAGTTGTAGAGAGTGATGAGGTCTCCCCTCAGCCTCCTCTTCCTCAAACTAAACAGTCCCAGCTCCTTCAATCGCTCTTCATAAAATTTATTCTCCAGGCCCCTCACCAGCTTCGTTGCCCTCCTCTGCACTCGCTCCAGCACGACATCATCCAGGATGACAGCATTGAGGAAAACAGATTTGATACTTACATAGGGTTGCATTCTTTGCATGGTACTTGATGTTAATACATCATTCATCCCCTCATTGTAGCAGTCAGATTATCAATCTCCCATCTCGCTTGTCCATGTTTCATCCATATCTCTCACATTCCAGCATAGGTGCTACTTGCCTTTGCAAGCGAACATGATGCACGTCACTAAGGTTTTAAAGGCATGTTGCTCGGTGGGTGGGTTTGGACCACCCTGCTTGTATAGTCATAGGCTTTGCTCCAGAAATAGTATGTTACATTCCTATATTGAAGTTACTTCTTTCGTTTGGATCTTACTGGGCTTTAAATCTAGGATTTTTTCCACTTTCTGGTTAATATATGTCATCTTGAAGAGTATTCTGTTATTGAAAGAGCTACTGCTTTTTATTGAACTATACGTGCTGAAAGTGACAGGCATCCAAATATTTGTGAAAAACTTTAACTTCTAATTGAAGGAAAACCAAACATGTTAGGCATTTAAGGAGGGGGAAAAAGCCTTTATACTTCAGGTTCTTGAAAAGAATTTGCCCTTTGTGCTTCTGAATTTTGTAATATTCTCCAATTTTTGCAACTTCACTTGCTATTGATGCATTGTTTATCACAGCAGCATGGCTAACACTCCTTAAGAATCAGAAAAGTAGAATGCTTAACACACTATGCTGCCCTCTTATCTTGTTGTCTTATTGTTTTTCTGTAGTGCTGTTGTGAGAAATCTCACTAAGGACATTCAGAAATCATGGAGGAAAGTACTCAGCATGTCAGTACATCTCTTTAAATGCTGGAGATTAATTATTGTTTAATGAGATCTCCTTTAAGTGATGCAGAAAACTGGAGAAAATACTGTATTTTGGCTCACTGTGTTTCCAGATTGTCCACAAAAGAATCCTTGATGGCAGTAACCTATGGAGTCTCTTGAGGATTCTCATATATGTAAATTAGATACTTGTGTTCTTGAGAAGTTGCTCTCCAGAAGGCAGGATGGAGAATGCTACAGGTTTGTAGACCTGTGATAAAATTCAAACAGATTCCTAGCTTCTTGGGAAGCTGTCCACAATAAAGAATGGCTGAGGATTTCCTTGTACATTAGCATCTGTACCTTAGTGAGTTTAATCTCTGCTCTAGTAAGAAATGAGCACATCTGTCAGTATGTGAAGATAGCACTTGTGAGTGACTTACAGAGTTTCACAAGCAAATTTACACGTGGGAGAATTTCATATCTGTATTTTATTTTTTTTTCTGCCAGGGAGAGAAAAGAGAGGGGTGTTATTAACCATTTTCTTGGGGTGACGGGGTTGAGAGCAGTGCTGCTGAGAAGGATCTGGGAGTGCTGGTGGATGAAAAGCTGCCCATGAGTCAACAACATGCACTCGCAGCCCAGGGCAACTGTATCCTGGGCTGCATTAAAGCAGCGTGGCCACCAGAAGGAGGGAGGTGATTCTGCCCCTCTACTCCACTCTTGAGAGACCTCGCCTGAAGTACTGTGTCCAGCTCTGGAAGGACATGAACCTGTTGAAGTGAGCCCAGAGAAGGGCCACAAAGATGATCAGAGGGCTGGAGCACCTCTGCTGTGAAGGCAGGCTGAGAGAGTTGGAGTTGTTCAGCCTGGAGAAGAGAAGGCTCCAGGGAGACCTTCCTGTGGCCTTTCAGTTTGGAAACTAGACCACCAGAAAACTGTCCTTACAAGAAAGTAAATAGGTTTTGTTCGTTACATTCCTGTAACAGGCTCGCTCCAGGTTAGGATGAACTTCAGTGATGGGATAAAGGGGACAGGAGTTCAGTCTGGGTGGGAGTGGAGTGGGCAGGATGAGACATGGCAGTACCAGTTTGGTTGCTTTAAACACTTACAGGCTTGTGTCCTAAATTAAGAAGACATAACAGAGTGTTTGGAAGATCCCATTTTTTCAGATGTTTGGTCTCCTAGATGGAACAGGTGAAATATTTGGAAGGATGTTCTATTCCCAAACACCAGTTTCTGAAAAGCCAGCACCTCTGCCAACTGATGATACTGTGCTTGTGTCTAGTCTCTTCAGTATCATATATGCTGCCCTACTGTATCTACATTATGTGTATTTCTTAAGTCCCTGCAGACCCCTTGATAATATTAACTCTTACTTGGGAAAGTAATTTTTGTATGTAGCACTCAGCTGCTCCATCTGAGGGACTGAATGTCCACTGGAAGTCCTCTACTGTGAACATTCCTGCTGTCACTTTCTGGATGTTTTGTTTTCATTGGCATCATCTTCCTGAGAGAAATCGAGTTAGATCAGAAGTGATGAATGGAGAAATGGGATAACGCTGGTTAGGGAAGTAGGGGATGGAACGATCAGCTCAATGGATAAAGTCGTTCACTGTGGAGTTTTGTTGTATTTGACTGCTGTAACTTGGGTGACAAAGTATAACTAAGATGAGATGTATAATCTTTGAAAACAATGTTTATGAGCGTACAGGGTGATAGAAAAGTGTTTATTACTTTACAGGGGCAAGCGGTTGAATTCCAAGGCAACTAGGTAATTCTGAAAACTCTAGTGTGTTAGTAGTGAGTAAGTCAGTGCAAGACCACTGAATTTTGCACTTGGGTGTACTTCAGTTTCCTTTAAAACAGGTTTGGACATTTCAGCACGAGGAGTGATTCATAATCTCCTGCCCAGACAGAGACATTTTCAGGGGGTGTTAATTTTGAAATGTTTATTTTTAGCATATGGCTTACACATTGAGTTAAGCTTGCATCTAGGTTGCCGCTGCCCCCTCAATTCATATCATTATAAATCTCATTTAAATACATCCTCTTTTTGACTCCACTATTTTGCATTTATTCTTGGAGCACTTACCAATTGTACACGATGAATTTGTTTTCACATATTTGAATTTTGACTGCATTGTGACATTCAAACAATCCTGTGTTTGGAACTTTATCTGGTATTAGCTTTCCTGTATAAAACCCTACTGCGCTGTTTGTGGTTTACCATCACCAGCTGGTTTCTTTTTTGTGGGGGGTGTGTGTATGCACGTGTGTGCATGTTGCACTTTGTTCAGCCCTTGTCCTTGGAATACAACATTTAACAGTTCTTGTTTCTGAAGCAGCAAATTTACCAGGTGCCAGATCTCTATCTTACAGTTCCTGTGGTTGTGTCATATCAGAACAACCCATGCTGTTTGTGCCTTCCAGCAGAGCTGGAATTCAAAACTGTCTCTTACTTTGACTTCCCCAAGAATAAAAGTTTCCAAATGTACAAGTTGAAAATTATGATGTTATTCTCTGTTCGTGTAAACTAAAGATGGATTTTCAGGATCCACTTGAAGTAATCAATGGGAAAGTATGTCAATGAAGCCAAAAGATCTCTCAGCCTTTAATTGCTTGCTTATTTTGTTCTGTTTAGTTCTTCTGATGGCTTGAAAAAACGCCTTTTTGTATGTTACAACTTTAATTTAATTCCTCCTTCAGATAGTATGTTTTGTGAAATTTTTTTTTTTTTTTTTAATCTTTAGGTTCCTTCAGAGAAATCAGAATCTTTTGCATCCATGTTGAGACACTCTCCTTTAATTCAGATGGGACCTAGCAAAGATAAAATTGCCATTGGTCAAATATTCCATGTTGTCGAAGATGATCTTTATATAGATTTTGGTGGCAAGTTTCACTGTGTGTGCAAAAGACCAGAAGCAGATGGAAAGTAAGTAAGAAACTTACGGTAAGCAATTAACATATATGAACAACGTACTGAAATACTTAGTTAATGAGACTTGACCATCTTCTGGACTGAGCTTGGATATCTTGTATGAACTTTATGGTTTAAATTATGGAAGTCAACATACTGTGCAGAATGAAAGTATGGTCACAAACAGATCTGTGTAGCTCAGACACGACTGTCTTGAATTGAGATTCCTTTGTAAGTTTGGATTACTGCTATCTACGTTATTCCAACTTACAGTGACCAAAGGAAGTTGCTGAGTGTTTTATCGCTGAGGAAGTGGGAAACCATTATCATCTGAGTTGTTAAAATAAACACTATTTGTTGACATACTTGGAAGTTTTTTGAATGTGGAACTTTAATTCCCCGTAAATCATAAGCAGGAACTGTCTTTGCTACGTATATGTGCATGGGGTGATGTACTGGGGAGTTTACATGTTATTTGGGATAATACCATTCGTAACAGATGACCGGTGCTAATTTTGTTGAGTATAACAGACTGTAGAAGATTTTATTATATAAGTTTTGGTGTTCTGAACTAGAACAACTGGGGTGGAACTAGAACAGTTGTGCTGGGGAATGCAACAGTTAAAGAGCTAAAAGATAAGGCAGCAAGGAATTTTAGTGGAAATACCGTTTATAAGCTTTCAAAATTGTCTTTAGCTCCTTATGATTACATATTATTTGAAGATACCTTGTGTATTTAACTTGCCTACAGGTTGCTTTAACACTTAGTTTTTAATATGTAGGCAAAATACCAAGTTTCTGAATTCATAACATCAGAATTTTTTAGTCCATCTTATTTTCCCTCTTTTTTCCTTAAGAGAGAAGAAGCATCGTTGTTGATCTGTGAGAACACTAACACATTAAATACAATTCCTGTGATAAACAGTTCTGAAGTAGTTGATTGTTAAAAGAACGATTTATTAGAAATAACACATTTGTGTGCAAGTTGGTGATAGTGTTTTATCAGAGCATTTGTATACTTGGCTTCCTTTTTTGACAGTTCCATGGCTTTCAAAGCAAATGTAACTGATGGCTCAGGATAAACCCAAGTCCTTCGTGTCTATTACTTATGGCAGCAGGCAAAGATCCTCTTTCCTCTTTCTCATTTCCCCTGCTACTGTAGCAGTAAAGTCCTTGTTGCTCTTTGAGTCTCTTCCTACTTTTAAGTTAAGATGAGCCTTTTCTTTCCCAATCCAATTCTTGCATGCCTGAGGAGTGTTTCTGTATTCATCTCAATCTATGACCATTCATTTTGGTTTTGTGGTAGAGTTCAGATCAAAGCTCCTCGTTCGGGTCACTTAGTCTTCTGCCAGGCTTGCTCGACTTCCCCGTGTGCATTGGGGAGTTGGATTAATGGCCTCTCCCGGGGACCTTTTCATGTCAGGACAGCTTCTTGTGTGCCCCAAACAAGCCTATTGTCCTGAAAGCCAAGAGTCTCTTCTGCCACTTGCCTTTGTTGCTTTCTTTCAGAGTTTAAGCTTTGTCATTGGTGGCCACTGCAGCCATGGCTGCCATCGGCTGCCACATTCCCAACCAGTTCTTTCTTGCCAGTGAGTAATGCGTCCAGCGAAAGACGTGCCCTAGTTGGCCTGTCTGGCATCTCTGGTAAAGAAGTGTCATGATGGCACTCACTCTGGATTGCCGGTGCTCCTCTGTGTCTGCCTGAGCAGACATCAGGACATCTGAAATCCTCTGTGAGAATCAAAACCTGCAATTGTGAAGTGGTTTCTGGTTGTTTGAATGAGCCTTCATCCACTCATCTGACAACCTGTAGTGGCATCCACCTGTCTTTGGTCTCCGCTCTGATTCTGAGCCATAGCTCTCCACTGTCTCCTTGCATGGTTCGTAGGATCCAGTGCAGCCCCTTGCTTGCATGCTTCCTCCCAGATTTGAGAGTAGGCAACTTTGTGCGTTGTATTCAAATCCCTGACTGCGATTCGTTCACCTGGTGAATGCTCAGCCCACCGCTCACCGTTTCCTTGTGGGGTGTTAATATCTCATTTTGTCACTGTGCTCTGGAATACTTGGGTGGCAAGAAAATCAGAGGAACTATGCCTTCCTAAAAAAGCTCTCAGGCAGATGACTATCTTTCCACCCCTTCCCAACAGTTATCTTTCGCCTCATGCTGTGTCTTTTCTTCTGGCGCATGTGGCAGTGGTACAGTGGGAAATGAGGCCCAAGGAAACTGTTGTTGGAGCAAATGCTTCAGAGTGAGTCAGTTGTCCATTGAATGCTGGGAGCATAAGCCAGGGGCTGAGAGGATCTAGGCCACTTGTATTTTTGGCTGCCTGTTAATAATGATAAAAACAAGCAGATTCGCATAGCTTGTTTACACTTCCCTCATTGCTTTTGAGTGAATGAACAGCCTGGGCATTTTTAATGAAACAAGATTTGGAGCTAAAGGCAGTAGTCCATAAGATGATGCAGACAGCATTTACAACATTGAGCATGTAGTGGCAGTGAAAGTAGTGGTATTGATACTCTGTACCTAATGGACCTGGACATCTTTTTGCAATTAATTGTGTTTCTGGAATTGCAAGTTCTAACATTTACCTGGATTTACAAAGTTGCAGTCACAGGGAATCTTTTGTTCTGTTGTTTAGCTTGTAGCTTGTCATAAGCTGCTGTGTCATATTACATAATTGTACCATGTCATTTCTAAATGGGATTTATAACACGGAGTTTACAGTGGGTTCAGAAATAAACATGGAAAACTGCTGTCTTAACTAGCTGCATACATCATTGATAGTGTTCAGGTGCTGCTGAGTTTGCATCTCCCTCCTTGTTAAAAAGGAGTGGGAAGACGTGCATTTGCTTGTGCAGTTGATTTCATCTGCCTACATGGTAAAAACAGGGCCCATTGATCTACAGAGTAAAGTTTACCATATCAAAACAAATATAATCTTTTCATACACTGGCTCCACTTGGAATACTGCATCCAGCTCTGGAGCCCCCCAACATAAGAAAGACATCAACCTGTTGGAGTGAGCCCAGAGAAGGGCCACGAAGATGATCAGAGGGCTGGAGCACCTCTGCTGTGAAGGCAAGCCGAGGGAGTTGGAGTTGTTCAGCTGGAGAAGGCTCCAGGCAGACTTCATAGTAACCTTCCAGTACTTAAAGAGGGCCTATGAGAAAAATGGGGAGGGACTCTTAGTTTGGTTTTTTTTTTTTTAATCAGGGAATGTAGCAATAGGACAAGGGGTAACAGTCTTAAACTGAAAGGGTAGATTTAGGTAAGGTATTAGGAAGAAATTCTTTACTCTTAGGGTAGTGAGACATTGGAACAGGTTACCCAGAGTAGTTGTGGATGCCCCATCACTGGGAGTGTTCAACACCAGGCTGGATGTGGCCTTGAGCAACCTGCTCTAGTGGGAGGTGTCCCTGCCCATGGCAGAGGGGTTGGAACTCAATGATCTTTAAGGTCCCTTCCAATTCTAACCATTCTGTGATTCTGTGGGCTCTTAGTAAGTGTGAAGGCTTAGAGTTCTTCTAAGACTGACTTCTCTTTGGAAGGCAATAACTACCTTTGATTGCTAGAATAAGGTTAAACTAATGGTAGAGTATCTTCTACCAAAGCTTGAAAGTAACTATATAGAATCTGCAGTGTGTATTTAGATCTATACAGCTTACACTGAATACTGCAGTAAGGCTTTGTTACTGTTAATTCAGTTAGTTCACTCACTGGCAAAAGTGAATCAGCACCATATTGTACATGCACATCATCAGTAAAACTGTTTACTGTTTTGTTTGCAAACTGTTTATTGCTTGTGCCAAGGACAAGAATGGGCATTTTAATTTACAGATAACAGATGATTTCTTGAAGGCCATCGGTTCAGGACAGGAGAACCAGATTTAATATTTAGACATGGAAATTCCTTATGACATTTTCATGAAGTTAATCTGGAGAGCATGGCACTTCTAGTACGTGGAAGATAATGATCTTTGTTTTTACTGTATTGCCTTTTCTGATATTTGGCAACTCCTCCAAAAAACCTCAATTTAGCATCTTTAAAGGAAAAAAAGTCTCTCTCTTGCCACTTGTATGAGGAGGTATCTTTATGAGGACATAGGCTTTTGATATTTCCTCAATTATTTAGCTTTTTTCTCACCAGGACTCAACTATTTTCATAATACTGTAATACAGTTCTCTTTTTCTTATATAATGTCCTTTGCACTTTGAAAGTGCTAGAAGTTACTTGAAACAAAAGATTCTTGTCTGTAAGCCTTGTTCTCCTAAAGTGCTCAATCGCGAGACTAACAGTTGTCATCCCTGTGGATGTCCAAGTGAAAAGACCCATTAGTGCTACCAATATGTGGCCATAAGAAAGGATTCCACCCTCAAGACTGTCTTGGGTGAAAGAGTAGCTACAAAAAATTGGAGAATTCAAAGTAGCTATGTAAGTACATTTTTCCATCATTTCTTCTAAAGTAAACTTCAACCTTTTAGGAAAAAAAAAAACCACAAAACTTAAATGAAATGAAACACCACAAACTATAAAGTAAAGGAAACCTTAGAGCAGAAATGATACAAAATTTAAATTGAATAAACATTTGAAGAAGCTGCCAGCTGTTTTCTTTTAGGTTGTGCTGATTGTTTTCCTTTTTCCTATCCTCTTTGGGAAAGCTGTTTAATAGGATTGCAAAAAATATATTTCATTATCAGCGTTGATGGTATTGGGATGGGAAGCACGCATCAGCTTAGAGACCAAAGACATTGTTGGTAAAATCTCACTAGTGTCAGGCAAGGATATATACTTAGCTGGTATTGGTAATTGGTAAAAATATTTTTTTCTTGATACACTTTGAGTTAAATGCTGTATTAAATTTGTGTTTTATGCCAACAGCATATAACAGTTGTGTAAAGCATCCAGGTTATACAAATGAGAAAAGGTCTGTAGGAGTAAGTGTACAGTAACTTTTTAACTATAGGAAGAAAGTGGCGTTTTTTCTTTCTTTTAACGTGCAGAAGAAATTAAATAGGAAAGTGTCTGTCTTGGGTCTCCAGATGAGCAACAACTGAATCTGTGGCAAAGAGGTGCTATTACAACCTGCTTCTGCCATTATCAGAGAGAATTCTTAAGAACCAGAAAATGTGGGAAGGGTTTGTGCTGACACGGCCTGTTGCATGGTCTGCACCTGTCACTCTTGGTGACCATTTCCCATCACAAGCACAATGGCTTTCAGCAATTTTCCTAAAATGTAGGATTGCGCGACCAGCTTCCAAAGAGGATTAAACTGCACCTCTCCGTGCTAGTGTAATGAAGCTTTATTTTCAAAGGCTGCAGTAGCCCTCCAGCAACTCCAGTATTATCAGGCTGTAGGATCAGAAAGACACTTCCTTTATGTTTGAGTATGCAGCTGGTGCAGGGATTTCCAGTATATCCTGTGGCGATTTTACTTGACACCTTTTATACAGTGCATATTTGCCAAACTTAAATAGCAGAGAAGGAAAGAAAGCATTTGATGCCACTTGTGATTTAGAACATGACAGCTTAATGAGCATCATAAAACATTACTTCATGCTTTTTTCTGTAAATTGTATCAAAATATGTATGCTGTTTGAATGGTTGCCAAGGTGAATTTTATTTGGGAAACATTTTAAATTCTTCTCCTTTTGTTTTTTTTTTTTTTTAAATTATTTTATAGATAAGGGCAAAATGGAATCAAATTACAAATAATGTTGGGTTGTTTTTTTTTTTTTTTAGACTAGGGAATGTGACTAAAGGTGACTGTTTTCTAGCACTTTCATTTTATTAATACAGTCTTAAGTTAATAGCGATAGATTAAATTATTTTAAAGAACTTGTAAGATTAAAAAAAAAATCAATTTCGGGAAAAAATAGGTGTGTGGAGAGAGGTGCTTTACAGGGAGGAAGATTTCAATAAGACACAGTGATTTATTTCCAGTCTGGAGTTAGCTATTTTGATTCCATGTGAATGTATTTCTTGGACAACTAATACGTCTTTCAAGCAAAACGAGCTACCTCACTCTTGGTGTGCAGCAGATACCTGTATGAGGGAAGATGTCAATGTGTGGTAAATTCACCTGATGCTTGCTGAAGCATAGTTTCCCTGACTGTTGTGTATATGATGGTGCAAGATTACTATGGAAAGGTTTAGAGAGATGATGTTAAAGACTTAACCTTTCCAACTCTTCCCTTTAAAATTAAATAAAGACCAGACAGGAGGCAGGCCTGATAGAGGGACCCAGCACCCTGCTCTCTTCCCTGTGTCTTCCCTCTTTCAGTGCCAGAAGAATTGCAAGCATCAAAATCATGCTTCAGCAGGTGTCTTTGACTAACCAGGAGCAAAGTCTCGGAACAACAGTGTGAGCCATCTGTAAGATACAGATCTGGTGGCAGTGGAGAGACTTAATGATGTTTTCTTCGGAATATGTATTTCTTCCCTATCGTGTACTTCTGCTGACTGGAGTGGGGCTGTTCTGGTAGCCTGGCACATCCTGCAACTTTCATGTTGAACTTGGAATGTTGATGGAACTGTTACTGCTGAGGAAAAAAAAAGAAAAGTAATTAATGTGATATATAAAGGAAACGTTCCTTGCTGCAGTAGCGCTGATTTTGGCTTTACATGTTTGTTTTCACAGTAGTCTACTTCCTTTTTACTCCCTGTTACCAGCAAGACAGCATCTATCTGGAATGTGTAGTTCTCAAGGGACAAGAAGGAAATTGTTAACTAGCAGTACAAGTGATATAATGATGCTTTTGCCAGTACAATTTTCAAACTCGTGCAGATGCAGAAAAAACAAGTCATATAAAAGACTGGAAACCTCCAGATACTTAGTAATTATTTTTTTCATTATTATTGCATGTTGAAGGTACTGATAAAATGCACATCGTGCTGGGTAGGTGTGTAAAATTGCTTGATTTAGAGGTGGCCACATTTCAGCCAGTATATTATATGTTCCTTCTAATAATGCTTTTGGAAAGTTTATCAATAATTTGTGCTCATTTATCCATAATGAAAGCAGAAGTTGCCTAACTTACCAAAATATCTCTTAACATAATCTAATTTAGTCAGCACAAACACTTACTTGCCTTTCATACAAAATTACCTCTATTCTTTTGTCATCAGCTCTGATATTTTTTATTATTATTATTTTGTAAAGTATTTCTTGCCTATCAAAAAATATAGTAGTGGCATAAGTAAGCAACCTGGGAGAATTTGGTAAGTCTATATGCCAGTGATTTCCTTTGTGTCTATAACTTCAAATGGTTTAAGTCCATCAGTGCTGTGTTGCCAATTAATGTTTTTAATATTAAATAGCTATCTGAAATCAAATCTTCATACTTCCCTGCTCCTTCCTTAACCCTCCTTAGCTTCCAGGTTGTCCTGCCTATCAGATAAACACCTACTTACTGGAGGACAAAATCCCTCTGCATTTTGAAAGGTGAACTTAGACCATATCATTTTTGAATTGTTGAGTAATTGTGACCTGGTCAAATTTGCTGAAGGATAAAGTGAAGTGTGCATATGCTCTTTCACGAATTTCTTCCAGTTGTGTCTTCTATGGAAAACAACCAGACAGCTGGTCTCCATTTTTTTTTTTCAGTGATTAAAATTACCAGAATGTCAAGTTGAAATTCTCTTGAAGACCAAGGTGGTTTGCACTAGACATCAGCACACTTGGGTTTTGGCACTCTGGTCAGCCTTTGGTCTCAAACTTTTCCCAAGTTCCAGGGAGAAATCATAAGCAGGACTGATCTTCTTGACTTGTTCCCACATACCAACCAACACTGCAACTTAAAAAGGAAGCCTTATTGTTTGTATTGAAGAGAGCTAAATTCAAGGAGGTGGCATGAACTCCCTTTTCTACAAAGCTTCCATATAGCGCAATTTGTCATCGCTCCGAGCCCAAACAATGCATACGGTGCCACTCTGTCTGCTGTCAAACACTTTCAGCTCTTTTTTTATTATTTTTTTTTAAACAAACAGGCATAATAGCTGTGTGTTGCAAACTTAATCTGTGTACTTCAGCAAATAACCTCTAACTTATTTATAGCAGTGTGCATTTTGGAAATTATAGCATTTTTATCCCCTATGGACATAGGTTATTATTTGCTTTGTTATTTTACAGTTACGACTGTTTGTACCACCCACTGTATATCGTTCTTCAGAGGTTATTTTCAACCACAAATGGAGGTGTTGGCTTTGTGTGGTTCTGTAGCATACAAGACTACTTCCAGAGTTCCCAGAGCCTAAAGTCTCTTTTTTGGATGATAATGTGACTTTTTTATCCCAGATAAACACTTCAGAGTCTAGTTAATGTAGTAATAGCATGGAACAGGAGTTGATTGTCAAAGTACAATTAATCTGTATTAATGAGGCACTCTACTCAGCATTTGGTACAGAGTATGCAGCATAAACCTAGGATTATGGCTGCAGCAGTGCATGCAAACCTGCAAATCATTTTTACATTTTTGTTTGCAGTTCTGTGATTAGTTCAAAGTAGTAGAGTGTTACGAAATTGGATGGCCTTTGGAGAATAAAAACTGCACACAACTAGTAGCACTTGCCGGTAAAAATTTTGTGCCAGCTCTGTCTTTCCAGGGCATCATGATAAATGAGAGATGGAATATGCTCTATAAAACATCTTGGGAGAACAAAGCAGTCCATAAGTGGCCTGGAGCTTTTTTGGCAGTGTCAAAGTCTGTAAATACTCGTTAAGCCACTCTTTTTCTCATATGTAGATGTGCACACGTACACGATAGAAAAAAAGCTTGAGAAACTTATTACTGCATTGGAAGGCTTGAGTGTAGAAGATGCAGTAGATTAACTCTGTTTTCCCCTAACTGGATGTCAAGCACTCTAGAAACTAATATTACAAACTCATGACTTGGCAGAAGAATAAAAATTGTTTCTAGTATTTCGTTTTGTAATTGATGAGAGAAAATAACTTGAAATATGTATTTCATATTTTTAAATTCTTATTTTTATTTTTTATTTTTGTATTTTTTATTTCCTCATGCTTTGGAGAGAGCTCTCACCCAGAAATGTTTCTAATAAAAATACAGTTAAATACCCCCATAGCTAGAAAAGGCTGTAGGCATCTCAGCTATTCCCAATGCAGAAGATTTTAAGTGAAAACCATAGCGTTCCCCAACATGTTTCGCTGACTCTGGCTGACAGCGGATGGGGTAGGGACATGGTAGGTGAAAAAACAGTCCAGGTTACTGAAGCAGTATAACTGCTTTATTAGGTTGGGTGTAACTGCGCTAAACCCTCTTCTTAGCATAATGGGTTGAGCTGGAGTGCTGCACTGATGTGGCCTCTGATTTCACTTTGGGAACTAGCTTGGTCTAAGCTACCTCATGGGCTCTGCACGGCAATCCACTGAGAGGTGTAGACTTGCCCAAAGACAGAACCCATTTAGTTTCCAGTTTGAGAAACTGAATTAATGATGGTTTGGACTAAATGTGAATTACAGTCTTCATATAACATAGATCTCACTCAGGAAGATTAATGCTATCATATAACCATGGAGTGGTAATTATTCATCCCTCTGGAATAGTTTCAGTAAGCAAGTCTGAGAAGGGAATTAACACAGCAAGGGAAACACTCTAAAGGTAATATATCAACCTCAAGCTCTTCAGAGGGCATGACTCAAGCCTCCTACAAATCATGACATTAACCTTTTTAATTTTTGTTGTTTCTTTTTGGATTCTTTAGTCTTCGGGTTCACTTTTTTTTTTAACTTGGCAGAATAGGAATTTTTAATTAAACCAAATATTTTTAAAAAGCAATTGAGCTTCTTGTATAACAGTATAACTGCAAGAACCAAGACTTTTAAGATATCAAAAAGATAAGATAAAATTGTTAGTATTAGCAAAGCTAGAGATGTTGTACAGAATTATTTCACTGATAGTTCTCAGTCTGTTATATAATATTAAGATTACTCAAGCTGGAGGACAGTAACTAGCAGTGTACCCCAGAGACTGATGCTGGATCTAGTAACACTTTCGTTGATGACCTCAGTGATGGGGCATAGTGTACTCCCAGCAAGTATGCATGGAGTACAAAACTCAGAGGAGATGTTACACAGAGTGGTTGTGGTACCATCCAGAGGGACCTTGGCAGGCTGGTGAAACGGGCTGAGAGGAACCTCATGAAGTTCAACAAAGAAGTGTAAAGTCCTTTCCCTGTGGTGGTGCAACCCCAGGCACCAGTACATGCTGCAGCCCCCTGGTCTGGAAAGCAGTTTGGTAGAAAAGGCCTTGAGGGTCCTGACAGACACCAAGCTGAACATAAGCTAATGATGTGCCCTTGTGACCAAGTATTGCCAGCAGGTGGAGGGAGGTGATAGTTTTCCTCCACTCAGCCCTGGTGAAGCCAGACCACAGGTTCTTTGTCCAGTTTTGGGCTCCTTGGGTCAAGAGACTGTCTAGTGAAGGCTCCCTAAGATGTTGAAGGGACTGGAGATTCTCTCCAGGGAGGAAACACTGTGAGAGCTGGGGCTACTTGGCCAGGGAAAAGAAGAATTAGGCGGATCTCATCAACATGCATGAATACCTGAATGGAGAGTGCACAGAGCCAGGCTCATTTCCTTGGTGCCCAGTGACAGGACCAGAGGCACTGGGCACAAACTGAAACGCAGGAGGTTCCCTCTTGAATATCAGCACTTTTTTTTTACTGTGAGGGTGACTGAGCACTGACATAGGTTGCCCAAGGAGGTTATGGAGTCTCCTTCCTTAGAGGTACATAAAAGTTGTCTGGACATAGTCCTAGAGGACCCTGCTTTGAACTGGAGGGAGCTTTGACAAGGTGGCTTCCAGAGGTGTCTTCCAACCTCAGCTGTTCTGTCATCCGAGAATGATGACTTGATAGAAGATCTGTCTGCCTGACTCTGAAGGCTGTTGAGGATTTAGTCACACAGTAGCGTTTGCAGTCAAGTGTCTGTACAGAGAGGTGATTCATCAGAAGGAGCAGTGGGTGTTAACTGCTACTTGGAATAGGCCCCAAAAGACTGATAAAATTAATTCTGTTACTCCTACACACTGAACCCCTGACGGACGCTTTTCTTCCCCTGATGCTTTGTGTAACTCTTTGTCAGCCTGTTTAGATGCTGTTACCCAACCAGGGCACAAAAGCAGGTGAACTCCTACAGAGCAAGGAAAGCCTTCCGAGCTGTGCAGGGGATTCAGCTGCTTTGCTGTTATTAGGCAGCTCAGCAAATCTGAATAAAAAGAAAAAAAAATGATGTTTAGAAGCAAAAATAAAGAACATTTTGTTGCATGTCTATTATTTAAGATTAATTTATTTTCATTTTCTCATCTCCTCACTAATATGTGAACAAAAGCAACACAATTCTTGCCGCCTCTCTTTGCACGTGTGCTTGTGCAGAAATAAGATGGGAATAGCATTTGAGTATAACTTTTATATCAGGTGATCTTGGAGGAAGCAGAGGCAATAGAAGAACTAAAGTAACACTTAGGTTGTATGTAAATGTCCTTACTGAGTAAGGAATGCCTGACAACACAGTCCCTGCTACTCTATTTGCTTGCCTGATTTTTCTTAAATTTTCAAGATGAAATTTAAAACCCAAGGCAGATATGGTTGTTGTGCTGGGAGAACTGCAGTGTAAGTAAAGAGTCATATAGTTAAAAAGAGAAAAAAAAATGGTTACTCTTCTAAGAGTATTTAGTAGCTGTTAAAACTTGCCTTAATAAATTTTGGAGTCTGTGTGTGGTCACTGCTGCCATGGCTCTCAGCATTTTAAGCATCGAAACAGCCAAGCAGGGATGCAGATGTCTCTTGCTTTGTGAACTTGCTGAATGTGGCCGTGATTTATAGACACTAAAGTATGATGATAGTCAATCATGGAACTTTTTTTTTTTTTTAACAAAACCAAAGCTTGTTACTTTTTCCTTTTGTGATAGCTGTCAAGAGTGGCAAATTTTCTATTTTCCTGTTTTAGCATTTTACAACAATTTATTTCTTATCTAAAGAACTCAAAATCCAGCCACCCACCTTGGATGAGAAATAACAATGACCCTCAATCCTCCAAATCCTGAAGGGATTGTTCTGAAAAATACTGAAGCAATTTTTAAAATGCTCTGCTTTGAGGTTTAGCAGGCTCTGATGACATGCAGAAGTGCACCTAATGTGGTGACACTGCATGAACACATACCCACTTCACTGAGAAATTGAGATACAACTCTAAAGGCAGGGAAATAGCCATTGGGTATGATGAAAAATGCCTATTACTTACTAGTGTTTGGTGACTTCCCATTAGTAGGGAAGAGGGCTTAAGCAATTTTTCTTTGATGAATGATTTTATTAGGAGGAACGACTTGTTCTGCGTGAAACCTTTTGTTCTTTATTTTCATAGTCATTAGCAGGCTCTTCTAAAGGCAATGAGATCTCATGAACCAGTTTCACGGTTTGTATAAACCTATATATACCATGTCTATAGAAACACACAGCTCATGTGTTTAACCTCTCTGAAATCTTCTGGGAGTAAGTTAATTTAAAAGATTTAAATATTTAAACTATTAGCTTCTAAAATATGAAATCCAAATCCAACTTTTCAGGTCTTTTCTATATATTGTGAGGAAATGTAGGGAGCATACAAGTTTAATTTATTTGCAATTTGTACTCATTAACTTCAAGTATTCAGGTAGAGATCTTAATCTGCCTGGTAATTACAAGTTGATTGCTAATCTGTTTTCCATTTAGGCAGTTCAGTTACTTCTTTTCCTATGACTTTATACATTTGAAGTTACCTAAAAGTGTTTTAATTTTCCAGATTGGGTAGTGCCTGCACCCCTTGACTCGTGCTTGGCTGCCAGGCCAGTCTACTTACCACCCAAGTATTAGATTTTGCTCCCGCCGAAGGAAGGGATCTGGCAGCTGGTTTGACAGGGCTGCTGGAGACGAGACTGAAATGTGCTTTGCTTCCTCCAGACAGAGCTCTGGTAAACAGACTGTGATCCTCTACTTGGCAGGAGACAGGGCTGCCGCTGCTCCCAGCCTGGGGGGGGATGCGGGGCAGCGGTGATGCGTGGCAGCAAATACAATATCCTTTTCTGAGTCTTTCAGTGACTTGATCACATGCTGCTGTAATGGGACTTACTTGGGAAATTTAATAATGGGAAATTCTTGTGCTGTTTTAAATAAAGTGTCAGATGATGGTCTTCACATATCTTCTGGTTACTTGCTCAATTGCCAAAAGTGCAAGTCATGGTTTCAGACTCCCACAGTATTTATGACTAACTCACATATAATGAAACTTTCATTTTGTGGGATTTTTTTTTTTTTTTTACATTAGATGTTTAGGGTTATTTTCTTCGGCATATTGGTCCTTGCTTCTGTAGCTGGTTCATGTGATAACAGCTCAGTATTTTGAGCTTAAAAAATGAAAGCGCAGTAGAAAACATGATAATACTATCTTGGCTATCAATGATAAGATGAGCAATGCTCTTTGTGTTCCATTCATGAAAATCCAGGGATTTGCTTAATTTAAAATGCAATTTTCTTCTTCCCTTTTTTTTTTTTTTAACCAAAACATGTTAAACCGCTCTTTCACTTCATCATGTATGACTTTATCTGTAGTACGATCTGCATGAATGAAACCAGTTGCTAACTCTCTTATTAGCCTCATGCTAATCGTTCTAAAGGCTAAGTACCTTTTGCAAGCAAAGACTTCAGTCCTTAGAATAATGTATGCATATTTTGTTTTATATTGTAACACACGAAGCAGGTAAAGGAAACAGTTTTGGCATTGTGCTAGAAGGGCTACTTTTGTTTCTTAAACACGCTCCTAAGGATGGTAATGTAAATAATGGAGGTACAGTTTCCATAAAGGGAAAGTGGACAAAAATAGAGCTATTTGAAGAGTAGCAGTAATTTATATGAAGTGGGGTTTTTTTTCTCTGCAAGTAATGAACTGATACACAGGTGCATATGCAATATTACCTTTATGATACATTTCCCCTGACCCTTTATTTGCACTGTCTGTTAGAGGTGTTTTGTGTGAGATACAGATGTATAACTATGGTTGCCTTTTCTTATTCTTCTCAATTCCTTTAAAAGCCCTCGCAGTGGGGATTTAAAACGATGACTACCTTGTTAGCATCTTTGATGTACCTTTTGAAGGGATGTAGGACTGTTGTAATTCCCAATCCCATGCTCGTTTTTTCCTTCTGTCTTGAAGCCGGAGCTGTAAATCGTGTCACGGGTGGGGAGGGAAGGGTTGTGAGGGTCTTTCTGGTTTTGCAGGAGATGAAATATGTTCCTTAAAACTGCAACGCTGTCGTCGTGCTCAGGCTTTGCCCATGGCCAGAAGCGAGAAGCGTGCTGGGGTGGGATGGTAGGAGCCCTGTGACCAGCGACTGTGGGCTTCCCGCCAGAGCCCTCCTGTGCCGGGGGGGGTGGGATCCACTGGTAGCTGCCGGGACCAGTGCGGAGCCATTCTTCCGCCTTCACTTCCTCAGCTCTTTAGCCCCCATTGAGCGGCCAACAGTGGCTGGGGACAAAAGCTGTATACACTGTACAAACAGAGCACCAAAGCAGCAGTACACTGCCTCATTCTTCGCTCTGTGTGAGAACTGAGGGGGACTCTATTCACCGCCTTTGTGCCGGTGTCTGTCAACAGCGCTGTTTGAGGCCAGCCCCATTGTGCCGGCCGATGTTTCTTATTGACCCGGGTCTGCGCCCGCAATGTTCCCAGGGTCGCAGTTGCGAGTGAGAGAATGTTTGAAAAGGGGTAATCGTAGGCTAAATGCGTTTTGCTGCATTGTCGTCTGACCTATTAAATCTAAACTGCTGTCCACGTTCATGCAAACAGGTAATTATGTAGTCACAGCTGCGGCCATTGACATCTGGTTACCGCCCTGTGGAAAAAGGGGATGGGGCGCTCGCCTCTCCCTCCAGGCTCTTAAGCACTGAACTTTAATGATATTAACTGAAAATGGAAGGTGGATTAGCGAGACTGACAGGTCGACAAGGTGGATACTTTATCCATGTAGGCAGAAGTAAGTCCAAGTGCAGTTCCTTGGGTATTTCTGCTGCCTTACACATCAGATTTTCCCCATAGCTGCAGGCTCGGCTGCAGTCCTCTAGATTCAGTTACTGTTTAGAGGTTTTAGATCAGGAGAGGCTACAAAATACTCTTGTTACGCTGTCTTGCAGAACAGCTCTGCAAATAGCCACCACTTTAACAAATTTTATTATTTTTTTTCATAAACTAATTGACATACAATGACTCTCGTTCCCTGGAGGCTGGGTTGCCAGGATTTCCAGATAACAAGCCTTCATTATCAATAGATCAGCATTTCAAAACTTAGTGGTAAGTGTACAAAACATTCCCAGCTATCAATTATTTTAGGGCAACTGCTTTTTCTTTTAATGTACTTTGGAACTGAGGCATAGTGTTTGCATGTAAATTAGTGTGACGCATCTTCTCTGTCATTCCCTTCTGCTGAGAGGGAGATGGTCTCTACATAACAGACATAGTTACTAAAACTCTGTGTTTTCCTGTCCTGTGCAACTTTCAGTGATGGGGCAGACACCAACTACTACGGAAGTGAGGAGAGAGGGTTACTCTCTGAGTTACTGGCCCTGAGTGACTTCCCTGGCACATCAAAGCTGGGAGCACACTCAGTGCTGGGCAGCCCTGGCTGCAGGGCAGGAGGGGAGGGCAGCCAGTTGATAAATACTTGCTTTAAGGGATCTCCTGCAGGAATGAATGGTGAGCTGCTTCTCCCTACATTTGCATCCCAGTGCTGCTCCTAAGGAGCCAATTACTCTGAAGACCTGTTGCAACACGGAGTGTAACGCAGCGGAGAGAGTAGTTGCGATGTGTTATGGCAAATACAATATATATTTATATAATCCTTCAGGGTTATGGGAGGACTGTAATTGCTAAAAATGTGAAACTTTCCTGAAAAGGCATGTCTACTCTTTTGGAGCTCTTTACTCATGGAGCAGGAGGAGAGAAAAGCTGGCCTGCTCAGACTCATGGGAACCTGTGTGTATTGTGGATCTCTAAAATTGCCTTGAACAGGCATCTGTTAGGTAGTTAGCTTTTTCTTTCTTTTCTGTGGGTTGTTTTCTTACTTGATTTCTACTTTCTTGTATTCCTTACAGGCCTCTATAGAACTTAACTGACTATTATGCAAGAAGCAAGGGTAAAAAAGCCAAAACCAAAAATATTTCAAATGTAGCCAGAAACATGTAGGCATTAGCATCTTTTTCAGGCACAGGACAGTAAAGAAAGACCAAGTCCATCTACCAGCAAAAGACAGTTAAATTACATCTTTAGAATTATCTGATTCTGTGGCTCTCTAATACTTATTACTGTAGGAAGGATGACATTTTGTTAGGGATTTTTTTAGGATGTATAAGGGCTTAAAGTAATCAAAGCCTCCATTACTAACGTCTTGTTACACTCAGTAATATGAGGGCAGGTGGCTAGTCAACTAAATGTTCTGATTTTGTAACTCTTTAAAAAAGTTTGCTTTTTTTTAGGGCCATGTAGGCATTTCTCATACTAACATTAAGGTTGGGGTTCTTTCCCCAGTTACTAGAATGAAATTAACTTATTTCATTGGTTAGTCGCACTGCCACTTACTGCTTTTCATTAGGGAAGATTTCCGTGCATGGGGAGAATGCAGTGGTTAAACAGGGTTCTGGAACAAGAAAATATAGATTAAAAATCATGCAAGTCAGCCTCAGCATGGGCTTCATTTTACCCCCTCTGACTATTGTTAGAGCTTCCTCTCATTTGGTTTGGTGGTGGTTGTTCTTTGCATGAGACTAATAGTATTAATAGGTGTTGTGCTTATTTTTGATCTCTTGTAAAATAGAAAGGCAGCTTTGGCTACTTCAGAATTCCTCATTAGCCTAATGACAAAAACACGGCTCTACAGCCTTCAGGAATGAAACAGACAACTGTTCGGATAGTAAAGAATTTTCAGCAACCTAGTCTTGCTTTATATTTGTAAAGCAACTTCTGCTCTTTGGTAATTTGAGATCTGTCTGGTTTTCTTTGAAGGAAAATAGATACGGCAGTACACACCAAATCAATGCATGAGGAATGCTTGCTCGATTTTAGAAATGCTGCTAAAAGTCTTAGTGCCAACTATCTGGTTAATTCATCTTCATTAACAGAATCGGTGAGGTGAAAACATGGAGGGCTTGGAGCCCTCAGCACTGGTAATGTAAGACCTGCTCAGGTATTGCATATGACTTGGTTGCTTCTGGAGAAGGTAGGTGCAGCAGAGGCTTAACTCTGACATACTGAAATGGCTTAATTAGAGTTTGGCAAAGAGCCACGGTCAGTAGAAAATAGCTGTGCCAGAGATGGGAGCAATAACTAGTGGCTTGAGCCTCTGGCAAGGTCTCCTGCATTCAGCAGCGCTCTCAGCTTGTGCCTACCTGTTGTGGGAAAGCAAGATGCTGCCCAGACCTAAACCAAAGCAGCTAAGCATTTTCCCATCTAGCTTCACCACTGTGGCATTAAAAAGAAAGGACATGGGGATGTGGAGAGGGGGAAGATACCTGTCAATAAAAGCAGCTTTTGCAGCAACTCACCGCACGTAGCAGCCTGCAGTTGGAGGAAGGGCTAGTTAAAACTGAGGAGCAAATCTGGTTTTGCACACTGTCAAGAGTGAGTCCAATACTTGCCTTAAAATGGAAGAATGGGAGAATTTGAAGTTGGAGGCTGAGAGAATTTTGAAACTTTGATAACCTGTGGTGATGCCTTTCAAATTGGGAATTACTGCATTGCTTTGAAGAACGATGATGATTTACTTGTAAGAATTATTAGCAGATACTGCTTTCCCAAGGCTATGGCCTATGTTCAATTCTGATAGGGAAAAATATAATATCAAGTTGCCCAGTTAATCATATATTACCACAGGATGGGCAATGCATATTAAATTTAAAAACAACCAACCAATCAAACAAACCTATTATTTAAATATGAAACAATAAAAGGACTTACAGTTTCAAGAATAGGTTATTGGATCTTACAATGAGAAATACAGACTTAGGATAAAATTGAGCTGATAATGTTGTGTATGTAAAGGAACAGACAGGCAGTAGGGCAAGTACTCCTCAAGCTGGTATACTTGTGAAGTGTGTAGAAATGCATGTATTTTCACTATTTTTGAAAAAAACAGAATTTGTAAGACTGCATCTTGGGGTCTGTGTAAATGTTGACATCCCCTATACCTGTGTTTGAAGAGAAAAGAAAAATGTGTTGTAAGTTTAAGGGAGTTTCCAGTGGTACCAGCAGTAGTTAGGCTCTTTTATCTCTCACTGAATTTCAGTGGAAATTAAATCGCTAAATCCAGTCTGCGAAGGCCTGAAAGTCATCTCCTTTTAGGTACAAAGCCATTAATCATGCATTGCAGTTTTACTCTACAAAACTACAGTACTAAAAATAGTCATTACTGGCATTAATATTTAATAATAAGTAATAAGATTGAATCAAGAACATACTTATGTGTATATTTAAATCTCTAGGTAGACCCTGTTCCCTTCAGTGGACTCTACATTACATTGTAAATTGCAGCAGGGGAGACTTGCAAGTCACAGCAGAGTGGAAGTCCTGCTAATGAGTTAGTCATTGCATGGACATTTAATCCATGCCAGTTGTGTGCACAACAGTTATCTATTACTTTAACACCTTAGTGGAGCATTTCTCGAATCTCTAACTCTACCCTTGCCCGTTGAGTGACAGTAGAGTAGCACTGCTAGTGTTGGCTTTGTGCGTTAGGCTGCTGAGTACCATTATGGACCTGTTAGGCACTGTTTGAGTAGGTTTGGGTTTTGTGGAGAGAAATCTAAAATAATCAATAGTGAAGTACAAACTGCAATTTGCTCTGATAAAAACCCACTCGGAATAAGATGGTAGACTCTCTCACGTTTTATGTTTTCTACTTGCAAGTTTGACTTTTTGCCTGGGATCATGCACCACTGCAGAGGAACACATCAGAATCTACCAGCAGTGAGAGTCCACTCTCTGCAAAGCAAAAAAAGCATCCATTTCCATAGCATTCAGTCATAGTGCAGGCTACTTCAGAAGAGAAGGACCTTCTTTGTGGAGAACACCACCTGCTTAGGTCTTGTTGTGTGAAGAAAGGTTACTTTTTGCTTGTAAATGGTGATCTCTCTTAACTTACAGTAAAGAATCCTGGGTCCTGTGGAAGACTTTCTGGTACATGTGCCTGATTGGACTATAAGGAATTGAGCTTGGATTTATCTGCCTACATTGTGCCTCGGAGACAATCAACACTTCTTGTGTGGGCGTTGAGTTGCATGCCACAGATAGTTGAAGTGTCTCTTCCCTGCCTAGTGAAGACATAACTTACTCCTTTCAAAGGAAATGTACGGGGAAAATGAATGATGTCCTTGAGCATGAAACTGTTTCATTCTGACCAAACTGGTCTTGGGTACATGCAGCTACTGCCAAGTGAATTATACTGCAGAAGTTTTGCATTTACTTTTTCTGCATAAGTTTTCTAGGAGAAATATTTGGATAGTCAGTGGTCTGCTCTGTTTTTCCAAATGTTTGTGCAATTATTTTAAATGGAAATTGAAGAGTGAAGTCAATACTCCAGTATATTACAGTTGGCAAGTGTGTTTGTTTATTCTAAGGAATGTAATGTGTTTGTGTAAATTTTTATTTAGACACTTGTAAGAATAATAGTTTGACCCAGTTATCTGAGAGCAGTTGTTTTATGAAAGGATTGTCGAGGATCAATTAAGATCTACCATGAGAAAATACATTTTGGAATGCATAATGAATATTTGTGCTGAAAATAGCTAAATTATTTGAAGATTAGGTATATAGCACATGTGTTTCACTGATACTTTCAATGTTTAATGTAACTCTCTTTAATGAAGCTCTTTTGCTTGTGATTCTTAGAAAGAAAGATTTGTATTTGAGCCTTAGCATGTGATACATGTTAAGGATTGAGGTTGAATTTTAGAAAGTCCTGAAGAGAAAAGTAAGTATTTGCGAAAGTATTTGCTTTTTAGATATACTTGTCAGGGAACTAGATTCGCTCATTTATGTTAATTGTAATGAAATAATTTGTGTAGTATTAGAATTACAGTTAAGTGGGTAAAATTCTGTGTGGGTATATATACATTTATATGTAAAAGTATTAAATTCAGGTATTATTTCTTGGATTGTATCTTTCATTTCAAGCTCAGTCGCACAGGGAATGATGACAGCCAAACTGTTGCCAGATTAGAGAACAAGTCAGTTATACTATTAAATTGTAATTGGCATTGCAAACTTTTGTATTTCTTGATTTGCAGAACTGTAGCCATATGGGTTTGTTGTAGGTGAGAAACACATCTTACTGCCATTTTCACCTACTGTTGACATGGTAAAATAGGGCACAACGGGTCATAAGAATGAAAAAGGGATCAAGATTCTATGTGCTCAGAGACTAATAGAATAAATATGTGTAGAGGTATAACTGAGCACGGGACCAGTCTGGCTCAAACTCAGGTACTTGAAACACTGTCTTGGTATTGCGATTGAAGCATTGTTGAACTTGAGTCTTCACAACATATTACCTTGGGCCGATTTAGCCCTCACATAGAGCTGTGAGTTTTGCAGTGTTGTATTTGAGTGATTTTAGTTAATGTTAAGGGGAAGTGAATTCATAGGTAAAATTTCAAGACTTGATCTTTGGCTTTGTTCTGTAATTGCACAGTATTTTATATAGCACTCTCACTACAAGTTTTCTCTCCACAAAGAAAATTAATTCTTTCATGTCCAAAGCATTTTCTGTTTAAAATCAGATATGTGAAGCAAGGACAGCAAAATTTAAGGGACTAGAGTTTGAAAAGATAAGTAGATCTACCTACATTTAATCTAATTAATTTTTAAATCTAATAGAATCTCACTCAGCCTATCATAGATGACTATAAACTTTTAGATGTATAATGTAATTTGCTGTATTATAGAATCACAGGATCATTCAGGTTGGAAAAGACCCTTGGGATCATCAAGTCCAACCATCAGCCCTACTTTATGAAGTTCTCCCCTACACCATATCCCCCAACACCACATCTAAATGACTCCGTAAATACATTCAGGGATGGGGACTCAACCACCTCCCCGGGCAGCCTATTCCAACATCTGACCACTCTTTCTGTGAAAAATTCTTTCCTAATGTTCAGCATAAACCTGCCCTGTTGCAGCTTGAAGCCATTCCCTCTTGTTCTGTCACTAATTACTTGTGAGACCAGCATCAACCTATCTACAGTAGTAGTTGTAATTCTTTTGTTTTAGTAAATGAAATAATTTCTTTAGTTGCAGTTTTTCTTGCAAAACCCTAGAAGACAAGGAGATAAGTAACAATCCCCTTGGATTTGTTAAAAATTGTGTAAAATTAATTTAGTTTTATTTAAAGAAGATATTGTGGTTAAGAGGTTTTTCAGGCAGAAGGGAAACTGTGCATGTCGTAAGCTTGATATCAGTAAATGTTTTTGTACCATCTCAGTGGCCTTCTAGTAGCAAAATAGGAAGGCATAAGCTATATAATACGTGCAAAACTGGTTTTAAAACCATAGCATATCATTATCAGCAAGTTATTTAGTGTCAGAATTAAAAGATCTATTGAGTTTGCTTCCACAGCACACCGCCTTGGGTTAATGGTAGCTACCTGCATTTTCATTAATGATCAGGATCATGGAATACTGAAACAAGAAAATCATGTCACGTCCATCCTATCTGTCGCCTCCCCCTCCACCCCCCCAAAAAAAAGTAGTAAGAAATAACTTTTACAGATAATTAAAAGGGTGTCCTGTGGTTAATGTTATTATTTTGATCTTTGATGACTTTTTTCACCTGCCGATGTTGGTGATCCATACAGCTGCGTAGTCTCCATCTTCCCTGTCCACCTCCAGTCATTTGCAAAACTAGTGAGTGTCCTTCTCTTGAGAGAATTACTTAGGCCTGGTGATGGGACAGATCCTTAGGTGTTGTAAAATGTGTTGGATTGGAAAGGCGATATTGTCCTGTCTCTGTTTTAGAATCATAGAATAGTTCAGGTTGGAAAAAACGTTTAAGACCATGGAGTCTAACTGATAGCCTAGCACTGCCAAGTCCACCACAAAACCATATCCCTTAGTGCCACATCTACACATCTTTTAAATACCTCCAGGGATGGTAATTTGGCCACGTCCCTGGGCAGCCTAATCCAATGTGTGACAACCTTTTCCATTAAGAAGTTTTTCCCAATATCTGATTTAAACCTCTCTTCGCACAAATTGAGGCCATTTCCTCTGTCCTATTGGCAGTTACTTGGGAGAAGAGACCAACTCCCACCTCCCTACAACCTCCTTTGAGATAGTTATAGAGAGTGATAAGGTCTCCCCTCAGCCTCCTTTTCTCTAAGCTGAACAATCCCAGTTCCCTCAGCCTCTCCTCATAAGACTTACTCTCCAGACCTCTCACCGGCTTCATTGACCTTCTCTGGACCTGCTCCAGAACCTTAATTTCTTTCTTGTATTGAGGGGCCCAAAACTGGACACAGGGCTTGAGGTGGGGCCTCACAGGTGCCGACTACAGGCAGACAATCACCTCCCAAGTCCTACTCACCACACTGTCCCTCATACAGGCCAGGATGCTGTTGGCCTTCTTGGCCGCCTGGGCACACTGCTCCCTCATATTCAGCCCACAATCAACCAAGACCCCCAGGTCCTTTTCTGCCAGGCAGCTCTCCAGCCACTCTTCCCCAAGCCTGTAGGGCTGTTGTGACCCAAGTACAGAACCTGGTACTTGGCCTTGTTTTGTTGGGGAAAGCCCCGTGGCTGCCATCATTGCAGTGTGATATCCTGCAGATGGGGGCAGTCACTGGTCAGAAGATGCTTCTGTGGCCTTTCAGGACACTCTGTGAGCACAGTTTTAATTCATTCAAGCACTGATACTACGCGTGACCTCCTCCCATGTCTGATGAAAGTCAGTCACAATGCGTTTCTAGTGAATAAAGTACGTTATCAAGGATTTCCTTCATTATAAAATAATTAGTTCTGGAGAAACTCTTTTCTACAGCTATTCAGTGACAGAAAATGTACATTTTTAATGTAGAATCTCTTTGTTTTGATTAAATCATGTTATAACAAGTGCTGAGTCAGTTGCATGTGTTTTAATAGTTATAAATACATGAAAGAAAGAAATTTGTTCGGCCTGCAATTTTCATTGACTTCTTAAGATTTACTTCAAATGAAAGAGGCTATACAAGTATAAAAAATGTAAACCATTTAAAAAAAAAACATTAAACCAATTAAAGCAAGCTTGTGTTCCTGGTGAGAAGAAAAAACAACTTTTTGTTGAATTACCTTCAGTTTAGATTCAGACTTACTTTTTGAATCAGTACTTTTAAACTGATGATTTGTAAGTCATGGCAGACTCTGCAGTGGTGTCCGAATCTGATGGTTTCTTTTAAATCATCTCTTGTAACCCTACTATCTTGTTCCCAAGCATTAGAAAGTAGCTTAGTGTCAATGTAGTATGCATGTGAAGTTTGAATGTCGTGTCACCCCCCCTGCCATGTGCAAAGCTTCACACTTACTTGCATTGAGCTTAGTTTGTCACTTTGTAGCTCATTCACGCTACTCTGTGAGATGCTTATGCAGCTCTTGCAACTTGCTTTATTTTTACTAATATAAATAATATTATGCGCAAATGCTGTAACATCCTCATTGATTTTGGGGGGAGGCTGTTTGTATATAGATTGCAGTTTTAGGTTCTTTTGGGATTATTTTGAAGGCAACTGTTAAATTAACACTTAGATTAAGTAGAAAGACTCCAGGATATGGCACAATATAAACTGATAAGATCAGTAATGTCATATCACTGGTATAAATCAATGATGATCACAATAATCATTATATAGTGCAGAAAAATAAATAACATTCTTAAAAGGTATCCAGTCTGAAGCAAATTTACTCAGAAGAAATGAGTATGATTAAAGCAGTGAATTCTTTACAGTCATAAAGCCCAGGTCATCACCTTCATATTTTCTGTCTGATTAGTTCTGGGATTATTTCTGGTACTGTTATGTCTCCTTTCATTTAATTACAGACACAACTTAATCAAATATTAATCATAAGGGGCACATGATAAAGCCTTTGTGTCTGTTTACTTGCTCTTCCTTGCTGCCTTAACAGCAATGGGAGCAGTCGACCATGATTTCCAGAATACTGTTGCAGAGCCAGGCAGATGGACCACAAGTATGCTACTCTGTTTCTATACGAATGTGAAATAAGAAGTTGCTACTGTTTGATGAGGATGGGGGTTAAAATGTAATTAGCCAATTACTACCAGGAATAGAATATCAGGTGTCTGAAGGTTAAATTTTGGAAAGAACACCCTCAGATACTGCCCCCATGGGTTATTTTTCCCCTTAATATATGAAATATACTCAAAACTTATTGACTGGGCAAACTGGCAATTAATGCTTGTAACATGCGCTCTAGCAGTGTGTCAAGCTGTTACCCGAATAGTTTCTTTTAGCTTTTTGCATCCTGCAGCTGACAGAACAAAGTGATTGCAGAAGGACTGCTGGTAAGAATACTTTTGTTTTAACTGGGCGTGAAATTGACACCTGTCAAGTACACATTGGTAAATGATTATAATTATGTGGATAGTGGTACAACCTCTCCCTAAAGGCAGATACCTGGACCAGCTGGCAATATAGCAGATATACTGTTTTATCAATCAATCAATCATTTCCCCTAAAGGAGCACCTCCTATTCTGGTACTGTTTCTTTCTTGTTTTGAAAGTACAACTTTTATTAATTTCGCAGCAAGTTGCTTTGTAGTCAATTTTTAATCCCAGCAGAAAGCCTTAATTATACACTGGTCTATGTGACATGTGCTGAAAAAAGTATAAAATCTTTCCCCAATATTCATATCAACAAATCAAGTAACTTCTAGAATAATAAAATATTTTAATAGTCAAAATTTTGATTCATGAGAAAAGCATCTTTTAATTCAGGTAATAATGAGGCTGTTAAAAATGTGAACAACCAGTCTACATACTTACTCAGGATTCCCACTTATGACAAGAAACTGGTTTTTTTTTTAAACAGAGCTTGTCTGCACTCACTCATGTTATCAAACCTAAAACTTCTCACAGAGTTATAAGTATTTTATTGGCTGAGCCTCATGTTGTATCGCCACTAAGAAACTGGTCAGCCTGTCATAGTTATAAAACTTTTCCCTTAAGGTTTAGTGTTTTAGTCACTTTGAATATTAGTTAAGTACAATGGGATACTGATTATAACTGCACTTTGATGATTAAAAGCAAAACTTTGCTTGTGTCCTTACGTAGATTAGGGACAGTGGAGTTTTATTCTGCTTAGATACCATCCTCTGTACCCGTCACTGTGTACATTCCTGCAGTGCTGTGAGAAGCATGGCTAACATCTGTCACATGCAATCTGCTCTTTGTTTCTTTTTCCTTTTCTTGGGAGTAAAATTTCATATGAAATATTGTTTTTACAGATTTTGATTCATATCTCGTTTGTTAAGTTTGCTTCCTAGAAGGATTCCCAGCTGAAGGGCTGCAGCTTGTGCTTGAAACACAAGGGTCAGCCGCAGGGTGGTTCTCATGTACGCAGGCACTCTTTTCATACTTACATCCTGTGTCTTGAAGACTTAAATTTTGATTCGTGAATAAGTAAATGCACATGCTTCAACTGCAAAAATACTTTTAAATAAGAGAAATCTACCCAGTAGAAGATATTTTCTATATCCAAGCCCTGGGTCTTAGGGACAAAGATCTCTTAATACAGTGCTGTGTTTTATAAGTCAGTATAGTGACTAAGGGAGGGTTTTGATGTGCTCCTGGTAACCTTTCTTACCCAGGAACTTGTAGCTGTTGTTTCCTCAAGAGTGGTGTGATGCTATTGTCCAACTGCCTGATACTCACCTGTCTCAAATTTCCCTTGACAGCTGGGAAACTGAGTCTTGTGAGTTGAGTGTGGTCCCAGAAATAAGCAGGAAAAGGCTACTCCTGGGAGAGAGAGTAGAAGGTGCTCTTCTCAATTCCTATCACTTAGGGGAAGCCTAACTATTCTGTCATCTAAGCACTGGAGAAAGGCAGGTAAGAAGGCAGAGTGTCTGAAAATTACTTCAAAAACAGTAGTCCTGCTCATCTAGTTTAAGGAAATAGAAATGTATTTATTTCTGAGGTCAGGCAAGGATCAGTCATGACACAACATTCTTTTCAGTATCTGGTCATGGATATCACTAAGTATTATTTTAAATTTTATGTGAGACCTTAGTGCAGGTGGGACTTTGGCTCCTGTAGTGGAGAAATTTTTCCTCACTGAAACCAGGATCTACTCTTCCAGTCAGTAAATGCCCCACTGGTACAAACCCAGGAAACACATGAGGCAGATAGGCAAAAGTTGGATTGAAAGCCCTTTAGAATTGTTCAGTATTTCCTTATGCATGCAACTGGAGGAAACTTCACGTGTTGCTTAATTAGTGGTGGAAGTAGGGGCTTACAGTACCCAAGGAAGGTTTTGGATTCCTCTGATGAGAACAGGTCTCTGCCAGTGCATTGAGCTAGACCCTGCAGTGAACTGCAAGCAAACCTGATGCAGCAGCGCTGAGGAATGGTGAAATGCTGAGTAATTCTTCAAACTGTATTTTAGTAACTCATTAAAAATAGGTCCTTTTCCAGTTTCTTGGTTTACCTATCAAAGGCAGGCCTCTGCTTTGTTTATAACCATATGCTAATGCAAATGAGTTAATTACTGAGCTTTTTACTGTGTAAGAAAGTAGGCAGTCTCTGAGCTGATAGTGAGAAGGGTGGGATAACAAGTAGTTAATCACCTCAAGATGTCAAAATATATACTCCTATACCAATTAGGACAGAGCTGTGGCTACTTTAAGGAACATCCCTATCATCCTCAAGAAGCTGGCAAACTTAGAGTAAACTTTTACTGATGACTCAGTACCTTAAAAGGGTGATGTGAGGAAGGAGGTCCTTACCCAAACGACCACTGAGGAGCTCACACCTGCACAGAACTCTTTTTGCCAACACTGCAGATTTTAGTACGCCTGTGCAAAAGGGCTATTCGGTCATCCTAATGACCAGGTGGAGTTATGTATTAGGTAGGCGGAATAATGAGAATATTTTGTGTATAAACGAAGGGTGAATGTCCCTGCAAAGGTGTGCTACATCTGTGGATTTCCACCTTCACCAGACGTCGAATAAAGCAATATCCCCCCTCTAAACTACTTCTGGTTTTGAGAGCTTTTATTTCAGGTACCAGTTTCAGAATTAGCTTTCCTTAAACAGGGATCACACTTGCCTTCTTTTTATTTTAGAAAATTGTGTTGCTCTAAGGTGCCATTAAGGGCTGACTGGGATGAGAAGCATGGTGACCAGAGTATCGTCACTGATAAACGACCTCTTATTGTGGAGTCAGTGTTCTTCTGTTGTCCTCCAGTCATTTTAGTGATTTGAACCTTTGTGGACAGACCATATCTGGTTGAATTGCCAAGGTTTGTTTGAATGAATGCCTAATTCAAGGGCATTATTCAAGTTGTTTGTCTGGTCTGGGTTTTGTCAGGATTTTCACTGTGAGTTACTATTATGTTTCCATTGCCACCTCAGTTAAAATACAAAAAAGTCTGCTTTCTATCCACCTTCTACCTTGTACTTAAAAAAATTGCACCTTCAAATTAAAGGTAGGATAGATATTCTGCCATATATTTATGCTTTAGTAACTATAGTAAAAATGCTTGCTTTCCCTTATATTACTGATGTACTATTCAAATTAATTTTCTTTCAAGGGGGGAAAAAAGCTTAATATTCTTGTTAATTACATAAAAAAAATAGACATTGACAAATACCTGCATTTAATTGGACTTGGAAGCATCTTTAAATATATCTTTCATGTTTCTCATCCCACACGCAAGGTGGGTGCAGGTTGGTTTTCTGCCTGCAGTTTGACTAGAGAACATGGGGTTTCATCTCGATCTGGGCTTGAGCAGCTTTTGAGCACGTAAAGAAAACCTGACCTCACAGGCAGCCCCTCGCCAGGAGCAGGGATGTGTATGTGCGAGCGCTGCGCAGCCTATATCCAGAGTGATGATAAAAAAGAAAAAGGCAAAACCACCCAGACTGGCTGCAGCCTGCTGAGCTTAAGCAGCTGCTGCTCGCTGTCTTCTGCTGTGAGAGCACCTTGCTGACGGGTTCTCATGCTCAGCTCTGAGGTCAGCGCACCATTAGGATGGGAACCCAATTTGCCTCTCCTGACAGCTGCAGGGTTTAGTCACCGTGTGGCGACTTCAGCCCTGTGGCTTCTAAAGAATGTTTCATTAGTTTGCCTGCTATCGAAAATCATTTCGACCAGAGATGCAAACATATGTTGCAATTAGAGAGGACATAGTAGGGGTCTGGTGAAGGGTGCCATCCAAAATACCATGAATAACTTTTTACATTTTGAATTCTGATCTTGTGATTGCCTGTTTTAGTACTTTATGTTTTATTTTAAATTTCAGTGTTTTGAAATTAAAGTATGCAGTGAACTAGTTCTATTGTAACAGGCCTAGGTTTAATTTTGATGATTTGAATTGTAATCGAAGCACTGTACCTGTTATTACCATATTCTGTGTGGTCTGTGTTTTGGGAAGTGTAAGTGAAATTTAAAGTTTTCATAGGTAGTAATCCCGAACTGACGAGATGCTTTTGTTCTAAACAGTCGTTTTTGCGACATCCCCTGAAATCAGCATTTCTCCTGTAATGAAAAGGTATGCTGAAGCAAACACGTGCGTGGCTCTTCTCTCGTGTGCAGTTGAGAGGTTGATGGGAACTTGGGGAGCCTTGGGAAGACACAGCTTCTGTTATACGAGGAGAGCCAGCCCACTGCGCCAGCACACTGCGAGCACAAGCCAAGTTGAGCAAGTTGGTTATAGATAAAAGCATTGGATCTCTCCTCCTTTCCCCTGGGACTGGCAGTGTCTTGCTGTAAGTTGTGACCCCACTGCACCCTAAAAATTTTCTGGAAACCAAATTATTTTGCCAATAGCTTCACAAAATGTATCTGCATCCCCTCCTTTGTGTATAAGCTTGTTGTAAGAAAACAGTGTTTGAAGGTTAAAATCCTTTTCATTTGGTTAAATGTTTACCTGTATGGCTCGTGGTGGGAGCAGGGACACGAGAGGTAAAACGTGGCAGCACTTGCTGGGCTTCACACCATGTATGATGTGTGACCTGCAGCCACTGCTTCCACTTGGCCAAACCCCCAAGAGTGGTACTCCTGTCCACCGGCATATTCCCACCAGGAGATCAGGGAAGAGACTCAGGAGAGCTTGTTGGCCTGTGGGTGAGTTGCTGAATATTTAGGTCACATTGGATCAGCAGGGAGTGCAGTACAGAAATACGTGAATACACATTCATGGGAACCCTAAAGCCCAGGTACCCTGACTCCAAAACAAATTGGCAGGTTTTTTCTATCCCTATTTTGTTTAAAATTCTCTTGAATTTTCATGATCTGTACTTTTGAGAATAGATCCTGAGTAACCTAATGGCCTGGTTTTCATCTTCACTTGTACTTCCCTCATGCTGTTTTAAGCTCAAGTATTTTTTTATTAAAAATAAGTTTCTAGGCTTTTCAGGGTAGGAATTGTATCGTTGTGCCTGTTTTGTGCATCCCTGTAATAAAATGCCCACTCTTGTGCATGACCTTAGGCTCATATGAAGGATTGATGGTATTACAGAGGTAACAGCCCTATACACGTGTATATCCTAGTTTGTATGAATAGCTGTCAATAAGATGTTTCTTTATACAAGTTGTCATATCAAATTATTAATTTCTGTTGTTGACTTTTGAATTCTCAAGAGGAATGGTATAGATACTAGTGAAACCTATTTGTCAACATTCCACTGCCATAATAAACTACTATTCCCATTTTATGAAAGAATGAAAGAAATTCCAGCATGGAAACTGTAAGGTAGCAGTGAATATAGACGTTTTTGGCAGCAGTAAGAAGTAACTGAATTTGTCATTTCTGTGTTTTAAGCAGGAGATGTTATTCTTCCAAGCTGAAATTTGTTGATTCACATCATAAATGAAAAGAACTCTTCTGATAAATGTCATAAATGTTGCTATGTCTTCTCAGCATCTGTTTCCTGGCAGTCAGGCTGCAGAGCAGCTTGGAGCTGGGAAGCGTGTGCCTTTCTGCTTCTGCCAGTTTTCAGAACTGTGCTGTAATGCAGGATATCAGCAGGTTTCTTCTCCTCTGCTTTACTCTGAGAAGAAAAACACAACACTTCCTTCTTCCTTGGTATATAGATTCTTATTTTGCTTACTTGAGGTTTGGAAGAGTAAATTAGGAGGATAAACAGTTTAATAAGTGTTGCATAATATGTAAGAGTATGTCATTACATCATCGTGCCTCAGCCAGTTCCTAGACTTAAACATTGACTGGTATTCTGCCTCATAGAATAAATTTTAACGCTGAATGCTGAGATAAAAATGTGTATGGTCATGAAAACGGATGTTTTGTTACATTTTGGATAAAGATGTATAGAGAATTTTATGTTAAAAAAAAAACCCTGTAGATTTTTCCTATAATCCCACTATTTATGGTCTATTCCAATTGTTTAGTGGGCTTTTTCTATTTAATATTTGTTCATAGGAAAAGGTTCCAGTTAAAACCTTAGTTGTTTATAGTTTAGAAAAGTAAAAGCTAAGTAAGAGTATTGAACTCCTCAGAGATATGTAGAAACACAGTACCTACAGGAAAAACACAACCTGTGTACGGCTTGGAGTTGCTGCTTGTAGAATATAATGGAAACAACCTGTACAAAGTGGCGTAATAATTAGGATTTGAAAATAGAGGAGTAGCAGCTTTAGATTTGTCTTTTCCGCAGAGTGCATTCTGCTTGTGTACACCATTCTTGGGGATTTGGTCTGTCTCTCCAGTACATCTGGGAGTATTTCTTACCTGAGGTTTTATTATCTAGGACTGCATTTTATACTGACAGTCATTGTTTCAGAGACAGGCAGGATAGTTTTTTTCATATTTCTCCCCTGTCCTGTACGTTGTCCGGTTCCACCCCAGCCACTCTTCCTGTTATGCCTCAGGTGCTGTAGATAGTCCACTACCTGTCTGATAGGAATCAAATGGAGAGTCTTTAGGAAATCAAGAGAGTACCTAACAGCAGGATATTCTAGCTATTATTTCTCTAAATCTAACTAAGTTAAAGAAAACCCTAAAATGTGCTAAAATCTCCAGATTCTTCACTGGTGTTTTGGGTGAATGATGGAAGTAGTCTTTTTCCCAGCACTGATGCATGTTGCCTATCATATTAGGAGTCTTGTGGTTAGCTCAGAGAGTCATAGAATCACAGAATAGTTTGGTTTGTAAGGGATCTTCAGAGATCACCTAGTCCAACCTCCCTGCCATGGGCAGGGACATCTTTCACTAGGTCAGTTGTTCAAAGCCCCATCCAACTGGACCTTGAACGTTTTCAGTGATGGGCGTCCACCTCTTCTCTGAGCAACTTGTTCCAATGTGTAACCACCCTCAGGTGGTAAAATTTATTTTCTTTATGTCCAGTCTAAACCTACACTCTTTCATTTTAAAACCGTTACCCATTGTCCTGTCATGACAGGCTCTGGTTAAAAATTCTCTTTTCATCTTCCTTATAAGCCCCTTTTGTGTATTAGGAGGCTAAAATAAGGTCTTCACCTTCTCTTCTCCAAGTTAAACAACCCCAACTCTCAGCATTTCTGTATAGGAGAGGTGTTCAGCAGTGTTCAGCCTTCTGACAATGTTTGTGGACTTCCTCTTAACCCTCTCTAAGAGGTCCAAGACTGTCTTCTACTGAGGACCTCAGAGTTGGATGCAGTGCTCCAGGTGTGTTCTCATGAGAGCAGAGCAGCAGGGTTGAATCACCTCCCTCCATCTCCTGGCTGCCACTGATGTTGCCTTTTAACTTATGTAGCTTGCTATTCCTCTTCTACTCTAAATCTTTGAGTTTGAAGATATTGTGAGAGTTTTTGCTTTATTTCTTCAGGTATTTTGATGTACGTTGGCTCCAACACAACCAGCATATCCCGGAAAGAGGAAAATGCCTTTGGCATTTTGGGAAGAAATCACATTAATTTTTTCATTTACCTGAGACTTGCAGATCGGGCAAGGAAATTCTTGACTAATAGAGCAGTGGAGGGTAACATTATTAGTAGTAAATTAATTTTACCTTTGTATATAGGATATTGATAAAAATACAGCATGTCACATACTGATGTATTCCCTGTCATTAGAAACGTGTGAATGACAGCAAACGGAGTAGGAAGCAGTAATTATCAACTGGAGTTTTATGTATAGTTGGGCCCATAATGAGAAATGTGAGTGCTTTGTTTACCATGCACTTCAGTTCTGAAACACGGCCAGCAGCACAAAGGAGAGCTGTCCTCATAAGTTCATTCCATTTGATACCAATGTTAAATGTTAAAACAGTGCATTGCAGGCGTGCATCATGGTACTAGTCATTTAAATATACTACTTTTGAATTTTATACGATATAAACCTCTAGTGGTCTTCTATGATGGAGTGACTGCATCAGTGGACAGGGGAAGAGCTACAGATACCATCTATCTGGACTTCTGTAAGGCCTTTGATACAGTCCCCCACAATATTCCTTCTCTCTAAATTGGATAGGTAGGGATTTGATGGATGGACTGTTCAGTGGATGAGGAATTGGTTGGATGGTTGCACCCAGAGGGTAGTAGTCAACGACTCAGTGTCCAGATGGAGATTGATGACAAGTGGTGACCCTCAGGGATCCAAACTGGGACCAGTACTGTTTAATGTCTTCATCAGTGACATAGTGTTATCAAGTGCCAACTCAGCAAGTTTGAACATGACACCAAGCTGAGCGGTGTGGTTGACATGCCTAAGGTAAAGGATACTTTCCAGAGGGCCCTAGGCAAGCTCAAGAAGCATGCCCATGTGAATCTCATGAGGTTCTGGAGGAGACACGGTGTTGGGAATGCAAAGTGTGGAAAATGGGCTTGAACCAGAGGTACCTGACTGCATGGCAACCTACCAGTTGTGCCAGCCTGGTTCCCACAGAGGCAGTGGAAATTCTCTGTGCCCAAGTCAGAGCTTTCTAACACTTGATCTCACTCTGGAAGTAAGACCTGAAGTTAATTGCAGGCACAGAGTAAAAACCTGTGCTGTACAAACTCCTTACCCCATCTTCTTCCCCTAGATTTGCCTCCACTCTGATTCTTGTCCTGAGTTTGATCCTTCCCTTGTGCTTCGTCTACTGTTTACTCCAGCAAAGATCCCGTGTTTCTGAGACACCTCCATCTATTTTCCAGTTTTCTGCTCTTCTTCCCACTTATTGCCCACCTCTAACTCGAAGAGTCTGATCTGTTCTGCTAGCCCTGTAGTTGCCCTTTCAACAAGGAAGGGGGTCTGAAAGTCCCTTGTACTAGTAATTGCATGCAAGTACCAGTCTGAGAATATAGCTTGTTCAGAGTTTGCTGTCGTCTGCAGAATATCAATGGAGGTGGCTTTTCCCAGAGGTGATATAAGCTGCGTACAGTATTTATGTTATGCAGTGAAGTACAGACTGCTACATATGCCTACTGAGTCAGAGCAGGGAAATGAGAGCATGTTACTCTGGTATGTATGTGGTGTTTGTACGTGCACTCCTTTCTCATGCACAAACACGTGCTTGAGAAGCAACCAAAGTAGAAAGATCCTTATAGCTGTTTACAAAATCTAGCTATCTCTTAGAAGTTGACGAGTGCTTAAGTTGCTTATCTACTCTTAATTTTCACCTTAAATTTTTCTAAGCCTATATATAGTCTAATGCATAGAACAATGGTATTTATGTAATGAACAGTTATGCCATGCTTTCAATAGTTCACAAAGACAGAATTCCCTATTTCTTCTGACTTTGGTATGATATCATTATATTGCTATGCTTCACAGTCACAGAGGAATTTAGTTTTTCAGGATCCTATGAGCAGAGAGGCATATTTATTCCAGTTTACAAGTGGGCAGATAAGGATCAAAGATTAAGGATGCAAGTATCTATTCTAAATTCTGGGAATCATGATTACACGGTTTGAGCCATTCCATCTCCCATTTCTCCACTGACTGTCATTCGTAGCACTCTTCCTGCAGCTGTATGAACTGAGCAGCTGCCTTTGCAATCAGTGCCAGTATTAGATACTGGCTTGTGCCTCCAGCACTTTTCCTTCAGCTGCATAGGCAGGCAGGCAGCTGCTTTTATGTATGAATATGTGGAGTTGGCATTGGTTATTAAGGCAGCTGCTCGCCTGTCCTTACAGCTGGAGGAAGGGTGTTTCCTACTAGGAACAGCTCATGAGAATGGAGAGACTTCAAAACAAGGAGGCTATGGCCTGCTTTTTCATCTCTAAGCTATATTGCTTAGGGCTGCGAAACTGTTTGATTTCATTAGGAAGTATAAACAATTAATGGAAGTAATTGAGCACACTGAAGTTACCTACCTTTTTTTTTTTTCTTTATGGGTTTACACTAGTGACAAAGTCACCATGTGACTTTTTATTTTTTTTAAGCAGAAATGTTGTAGTTGCTTAATTTTAACCAGTTGAGTTGAAATTTTGTACTGAATTTAAAATCTTGTAACAATTAGTGTTAGGATCTGTTCACAAAAGTTGCAGCATTTTTTTGTGATTTTCATACGCGTAGAGGTAAAAAAAAAGTAGTGCCTGGCTGTCCTTGCTTGTAGCACTTGGCTGTTTGTTCAGAGTACTTTTGTGCGTTTTAAAGACTCAAATGGGTTGAACATGGAGCTTTTACTTCTGCCCTTATTTAGAGAAAAATGAGCACTTGCATTATGGTTCATGCAGCCTTTGACAGATGAAAGCTCTACTCTGCTGTATTTCATCTAGTCATCAACAGCCAGTAGCAGCTTGGCCTTTGGAAGGCCTTGTCGATATGAAACTTCCTCCTGTCAAATTCTCAAGTAACATAAGGCTTAGAAGAAGAGAAGAATGGGGATTAGTGAAAAGCCTGAAAGTGCTGTGTGTGACATAAAGCCATGCCATCATCAGTAACTGACATAAAGCCCACCACTAAGCTACTTCAGACTTTGTGGACGGTGATGAATGAAGTAGCAAAATTCTGCAGAGAGCACCAAAGAGGAGAGCAGCAGAGAGCGAGCGAGCAAGGCAATATTTAAAATTCTGTTGTGAGTGGGCAAAGTAGGCTTCAATGGTGCAGTACTGTGCACTTCTTGAGTCTCTTGCAAGCTTTCATGTAGGGCTAGTGGAATAAAGGAGGTGTTTGAGGAGTAAATAGGAAAGTGTGAAAGGATCCTGGGTATTGACAGATGCACGTTCCTCCATGCGACTGGAAATCTTATGCACCATAAGCTGCTCTTGGAGTGTAAACAAACACCTCGTGGAAGAACGTGGCGTGCTTCCCTTTGATGTTGCTGAGAAGTTTTGGAGTACGTGTAAGAAGTAGTCTTTCTCTTTTTCACACCCACCTCCTCACACCGCATAGTTAAAATTAGTTTCTGTTCTTTCCTGTGATACTTACAGCATGCAGAGTCAAAGTGGTTTTGGTTTGGGTTTTTTTTTGGTTTGGGTTTTTTTTCGCTATAATGAAAAACTTTTCTCCCTTCAAAAGTCTTCAGACCAAAAGTTCAGTTTGTCCTATACTGGTTTTGGGTGACAATTCAAAGAAACATCATTATTGAGTGTAATTTCTTCTTTGATGTACAAATAAGGTTCTTCTGATGTGGGGCGGTTGTTCCCATAGCAAAGCAACTCTTCAGCACAGTTCATTATTAGCAAGCAATTGTTAAATGAATGCATCTGTTTATACTATGTAGGCAAAACTGATTGTGGTGCTACCGAAGTGAGCTTGCTTCATATGCTGGGTTTTACGCTCCAACTATTTGTTGTGCTGAAATCTGTTGGATTTTGAAAGCTTGGAATTAAAATATCTGTCATCCTTTTTCCTTCAATCTGCTGCTTATTTAATTTACTTTCTGTATTTCCAAAACATTTCAAACATTTCTGGTACTGTGTTGCTGTGGGTGGTTTTTGTGGAGTTGCTACCCTGCTTTTGGGCAAAACCCTGAAATTTGACAGGGGTAGCCTTCATCAGAGAGGTGCCTTGTGTTACCTTTTTAATGATCCACATAGACTGGTCTAAGGTAGGGGGTGTTTGGACATGCATGGATGTTTGATAGGTGCTTCTGGTGAGGATCTTCAAATGCATCAGCTCCTCTGAGCAATGGTTATCTCCAGACAGCTCTCTCAGGGTTATGTTCAGTACCTTTTAGTGTCTACTGGCTCTTCTCCCAGACCAAAGGCAACTTGAGCTCTGACAGCAGAAACTTTTCCTACAGCCCAGTGAGGGAGGATGGATAGTAGTTAGGAAGAAACTGTGATTTCTAGACTTCTTGTTTACTTCTGGTCAGAAAAAGAATCATAGAATCACAGAATGGTTGGAGTTGGAAGGCACCTTAAAGATCATCAAGTTCCAGCCCCTCTGCCCTGGGCAGGGACATCTCTCAATAGACCAGGTTCCTCAAATCCCCATCCAGCCTGGTTTTAAACACTACCAGGGGTGGGGCATCCACAACTTCCCTGGGAAGCCTGTTTCATTGTCTCACCACCCTCACAGTAAAGGATTTCTTCCTAGTATCTAATGTAAATCTCCCCTCTTTCAGTTTAAAATAGAAAACCCCTCATCATATCGCTACATGCCCTCATGAAAGAGTCCCTCCCCATCTTTCCTGTAGGCCCCTTCAGGTACTGAAAGGTCATAATAAGGTCTCACTGTAGCCTTCTCTTCTCCAGGCTGAACAATCCCAGTTCTCTCAGCCTGTCTTCATAGAAGTGCTCCATCCCTCTGATCATTTTCATGTCCCTCTGCTTGACCCATTCCAACAGGTCCATGTTCTTCCTATGTGAAGGACTCCAGAGCTGGACAGAGTACTCCAGGTGGGGTCTCAGGAGCAAAGAGTAGAGGGGCAGAATCACCTTCATTGACCTGCTGGCCACGGATCTTTTGATGGCTCATGCTGGCTCGTGTTGAGCTTCTCATCCTCCAAAACTTCCAAGCCCTTTTCCTCAGGGCTGCTCTCCAGTCATTCTCCACCCAACCTGTATTTGTGCCTGGGATTGCCATGACCCACATGCAGGACCTTGTGCTTGGCTTGGTTTGCACAGGGCCACTTCTCAAGCCTGTCCAGGTCCCTCTGGATGGCACCCCTTCCATCCAGCATGTCAACCATACCCCACACAGCTTGGTGTCGTCGGCAAATTTGCTAAGGATGCACTCAAAAAGGTAACCTCATGATGTGCCTTCTCAACTTCTGGCCCTCTAATTTCCTGGTTTTCTCACCTATGCTATGAAGAAAAGTGTTTTTTACTGAAAAATGAATATACTACTTACAGCTTTGTTACCTGGGTTGATTTCTGTTCAAGCTAAAAAACATTAGAGGAAAAAAATACAAATAAAAAAACATGATTATCCAGTATCAGCATCATATCAAAATATTTGGTATGAGGCTACACACACATTATAGTTTAATTAAAATCTGACATTGCTTGACTGGTTGCATGTGTGCACATGCACAAACCAGTTGACTTCGGAAAGGGCAACTTTTTAAGAAGGTGTCTTGTTATCACTGAATGTATCAGTGAGTCATTTCCTAGAAGTTACTTAGATAGTGAAATCAGGAAAAAATGTTGAAAATGCTGAAAAGTTACTAACTTAGAGTTATTTTTTTCCGTCACTTGAAGCTCACTTATAGCAGTCTCACTCCCATGTGTTTGAGGATCACGTCTTTAAGACTACTGTACTGCTACACTGAAAAAACTAAATATTTTTAGTCTTTTTGGAGGTGCAGTTCACTTATCTGTGTTTGGTATCAAACTACTAACCTGCACATTGCTGCACAACTCACACAATGCACGGAGCAGTTTGCTGTGAAACATTTATTTTGCTAAGGCATGAACTAAGGATAAATCCCAGGTGTTTGGATGTTAAATGTTCTTTAATTTTATTAGTTCTCACTTTTTTCTTTTTTTTTTTTTTTTGTACTTTATCCAAATTTCTACAAAATACTGGGTCTGTAAGACATTTCTAGTCCAGTGTTATCTTCACACTTGTTATGTTTGCACATAAAATTTCAGTTCTGGTCAGAGTGATGCTTACACTACAATATCAAATGACACAAGTGTTTATTATGAGTTGTTCCTTTCCCATTGCAAGTATTTGACATGCAGATTATGATGGTGGTATTCCAGTAAATACTTCCCTGGCCTCTTCTCCAGTCCCTCCAGCAAAATTAATTTGGTTTCTTAAGTAAGGCTAAAACATTGGAATTACACCTGGCAAAGCTGGAAGAAAATCACTGAAATAATTATTTGGAGCTAGATCTGTTCTCTGTGTCATTTCACAACAAGACCCTGAGGAATTAGCTGCTCACATAGCAAAGGGGAACCCTTAGACATCCCGAAGCCACATTGCCATCACCATTGCAGCAGCAAGGTTATGGTGGCTGCTGTTTTATCATCACCCCAGCTCTGCAGGGGTGAGCCTGCCTGCTGGTCCCCCACTGCCCTTCAGAAATCCTGCTGGTGCTTGTCTTTGCCACAAAAATTGCTCTTGAGGCAGAGAATCCAAAGCACAGACAAATCAAAGTCCTCTGTCAGGGGTTTCCAAATCCCGTCTAACAGTAATTGCAGTGCTAGCTGAACTGTAAAACTTCTGTGGTTTCTTTCTGATTTTTTCTGCACTTGATGAAGCAAAACCGTCATTCTTGCATTTACTTGCTGTTTTATTGAGTCTTGTGTGGCACATTGCTAAGATGCCATGTTAAATAAACCTGATGTGTTAGACATTAAATTTTATCTATATCTATAGAAGTTTTATTTATGTACCATAAACAGTATGACTTTTCATACATTAAAATTATTCCCATGCAAAAAATTATATTTTGGGTTTGGTTAATTACTTCTGTCACGTGACTTTATTGGGATGATTTGATTTGCTCAAATCTGTTCTGTCCATAGATGAAAGGCTAAACAAACCGAACACGTATTATAAAAGGAGAGTTAATTCAAGTATTTAAACATTTCCATTTAAGATTTTTTAATTACAGTGTGAAATACATAGTGACTTTTTAACTGACATAATTTTCTTTGCGTGTGTTGGTTGTGCACATGCATCACTACTGAGTTTAAGTAACGTCACCAGCATGCTTGCTTCTAAGTTTCTGCAGGTGATAAATGGCCGAGCGGGTACTTCAGATCAGTCCTGCAACAACATAAACCTGAACCTGCCTCCTAGTGCTCAGCCATGCTCTAGGCTCTGTTCACTTAACTGGGTTCGTGTGGTTAGTGCTGAAATGGGGCAGTGTGAGATGTGGTTAGGACACGGTCCAAAAAGGTGCAAGTCCAACATGCTTACAGAACTTGGTAGGTAGATGAGGTGCTGAAATATTGCCAGACTTACTGGTAGTAAATGTAATGTTTTGATCCATAAGCATTGTCATACGGTGGTGTGACAGTGCTGAACATACGTCTCTTCATGGAAGGACGTATTCTGTGTGTCCTGGCTGCAGGTTAAATTTCTGCAGGTGATAAATGGCCGAGTGGGTACTTAAGATCGGTCCTGCAACAACATAAACCTGAACCTGCCTCCTAGTGCTCAGCCATGCTCTAGGCTCTGTGGGTGTTTTATCACCCAGGTAATCTGAGTTTATTCCCAAGTATAAGAGAAACTGAATTTGACCTGGGTGACTGAAAACCTGTTTTTGCCTTTCATAGTCCTTATTGTTATAACTAGAAAGCTTAGAAAACACTTTACTGCAGGCATGATCTTTTAAAATGTGTAAGTAGATTTTTTTTATAAAATTTGATAAAATATTTTAATGGAATTGACACATTAATAGGCAAAATTGTTTTAATGTAGTTTCTATTCCTTTTCCCTGTGTGAGAAAACTTTATGAACGATTCTTTCCACCTCAAGAGTACTACAGAATGCTTGAACCATCAATACTTCCCTTAAATCTTTTGTGGAGTACAATAAAGCTCCCTGTCCTTTTTATAGAGAGAGTGGTAGAATTTCACCCCCCATTTAAAATGTAGATAATACATTGTTTGGAAAAGTTTGTTTGAAAAGGGAGGTTAAGCTGGAATGAGTCATCACCTAGGCACTGTGTGTGTGCATGTATCAGGAACTTGATACTGTGGGAAAGCTGCAAGGCACCTTCTAAGGTGATGGTAAAGAAATACTGTACCGCAATTAGTTTGACTCACAAACAAGAATAGGATTTTGTTATCATGATTAATTGCATCTTACCGTACTCCCCCAGAAGGAAAGCAATAGCAGGAGCTGAAATTCTTGAACGATAGAGAGAAAGAAAAAACGAGCAAGTGAAAGATACGGAAGCAGTCTTGAGATCTCTCTTACTTTTGCTAATAAATATAACCAAAAGCTCTGACTTCTGAGATAGGTGGAACTGATAAGCAGGTCCCTTTTCAATGACCAAGCTTATTTGAACACTGATTGTGACAAACCTGTTCTTTGTTTTATTACTATTACTGAGTCTTTAGTATAAAGTTGGCATTTAAACCAAGGGCTGTTTTTACTGCAAGGCTGGTTTCTAACATTTTGGGTGCCCATTTTATTCCAGGCTTATAAGATATGAATTTTCCATTGCTTTCATTTGCTGTAATGAAATCCTTCTAATGAGATACCCTCCATGCCCTGTTGTCTTTTATGGTACCCTCCATGTAACTAGATTCTCTTGATCTCAATTGGCAGTGGACAGAGGGATGAAGGGGTCCCAAATAGTTTTTATGGCCTTGTCGTCTTCTCTGAGCAGAAGCAGGCAGGATTGATATTGGCATTATCCTCAGTAGCTTACACTAGCCATCTCCATTGTACAGCTGCATTTAGAGCTGGGTCAGGGAGCTGATGCAGAAGAAAACTGCCCTTTTTTTTCCTTTTTATTAGTCTTCAGATGGATCCAGTTCCTGATCATGATGGCAGCCAGAGGGCTCGCCCTGTCATAAGGCGAGCATCAGGTAGGGGTGAAGGAAGAAAGCTCAGACTGCCCTTTCAGCAGCTCAGCTTTGTGCTGGGTGAGTATGACCAGGCAGTTCCAGCCCCACAGACTCCAACAACCCTGCTATGTGCAGGGCAGAACAGAGAAAAGAAAAAAACAAAAACAAAACAAAACTGCTAAGTACAACCTTCTCTTTCAGCTCTGTAGAGAATTCAGCGCAGCAAAGTCAGTGCATGTGCTCTACTACAGCTCTCTACAGCACAGTTCTTAGGAATTTGAGGGTGATAAGTTAAGGAATCAAAGATTTTGTTGGTTTTGTTCATGTGTGCCACCGTTCTAAATCTGCAGTAATTCAGTGGTGGGATGTATTTAGTTTATGATTCCTGAACAGCTTCAAAGTCTATTAAAACACAAAACTCATTCCTACTTGTCAGAAACTGAAGGTGAACATACCAAACATCTGTTTGCAGTTTGCTGTATGAGTGCTTGAAATCTTCAGAGCCATGAAATACCTTTTCCATGTTTTTAAGAATATAAATATAAATGCTCAGTAGAATATTCTGCAGATAAAAGAAAAATGGGGTGGGGGCTTGAAGTCTGTTCTGTGATTTTGCAAATAATTTGTGGGAAACCTTTCAGACTACAAATAAGTACAGACTGCATAAGTGAAGACCCTTGCAGAATACTGCACATGAAGGAGATGTGGACTTTTATTTTCTTAAGTAGTGAGCAGTTTTGCAGTAGGGCTTGAAGATCAGAACTTGGAAGCACTACAGAGGAATTGCAGCGATGAATGAAGGAGATTGTGATACCTGATTTGTATATTTTTTTGCATATTATCAAGGGTTGAGTGTAGAATGTACAACAGTGGTAGGTAACAGAGAGAAAATGAGACAGCATCTTAACAGCTTCCCTTTTTCACTCCAGTAATAGAGGATAATAGGCTGAGGTGCTTAGTCTTCTAGGAGTTGGTGGGAGCATTAGGTAGGAGCAAATTTCCTCACTGAATGCTTCTATCCTGTGACACCAGCTGTAGAAACTGTTGGTCACTTTTTTAAAGCAAATAAATGCCAATAAAGAGAAGCAAAGAAAATTAGATGGCAAGTCTCAGTTTAACTGCCTAACTTTGGAGCAAAATATGAAAAGTAGACTAGAAATGCAAGTGTTGCATTCATATAGAAGAGTTACTGCTCTGAAAAAAGTCCAGCAAATGAGTAATGTTGTGTTCTTATTTTGTTCCATCTGTTTGTTATTTTGGCTGGGTTGGTGTTTTTTTAGCCTCAATTCAGCAACCACTTTTGCAGACACATTGCACAGCTATATATGTAGTCCCACAGAAATCAGTAAGCTTATTCATGTCAATGACGTGGACCACAACTCTTAGAGAGTCCAAGTACTTAGGAAGTATTTCAGGATTTGCTGTCTGTACATGTTTGCACAAAACCTAGTACAGTCACGCTCTCAAACTGGGCTGAGGATTTGGCAGTAACAAGGGGAGAAAAAGGAAAACTCTAAAAATTTTATGTTTCTTACATTTGACTGACTTTAAATGCTTTGATCTTGTTTTCATGAGCATTTAAATCAACTTGTTTCACTGAAGACTGTCAGTGAGAATGAAAATTTATTGTCTGTATGTGCAAAGATTGTATTAAACAATTATTTTTATTCTTTTTTATTTTTATTTGTGCATAGCATGGGTGAAACATTTTTCTTTCCTACAGTACCAAGCTTGAGTAAATGCTCTAACTTTGTTCAAGCATTCAGTCATGTTTATCTAAATAAGTCCTACTTTGGACTTCATTCTTTGCCATCACCTCTTTTCTAAGGCGATTGAGATGGAGGTATCAAGTTTATTCCATTTGCCCGGATCTCATGGCTATCGTGGGATGGATTGGGAAGGATATCCCAGTGGTGCCACACTGCCAGCAGGAGATGTTGGCACCCGCTTACCTTGGGCCCTTGATGTTTTTTGCAGTGGTGTGTCGTAGCCTTTCTCATCCTGAGTTGCAGCAGGACGTACTGGGTTAAGTGCAACTCTGAACTAGAACTGACTCTTCCCATTCAAGTAGCATTCGACTGGGGTCAATAAGACCTTCTGGAAATTGGAGCCCTCTTCAGAAAGGTGCAGTCAAGATTTGGAAAGGGCTGCACTAAACAATAGCTAAAAACGCTTTCATGTCGTTAGCTGACTCCCTGCAAAGCCACATTCACCATGTCCCTCAGAGCTCCTGATATTGGGAGTCTAGTGCAGCCATATCAGATCTGGCACTACAGAGAAGCGGTTTAGATCTGCATAGTTTGGTAGTCAAGATCTGCCCAGTAAAGTGGTTGGGCTACTTCCACACCCACGGAGCCCTGCTAGAGCTGGACTCTGCGTGCCTGAGTTCAGTCCTCTCTGCATTAAGCCTCCTAAAGTGAAAGTGCTGGACCAACATCTCCAAATCCAGAGTGAACTGCCATGGACACCTCTCCCAGATGATGTAGCTGTTTTGTTCCCTGTCCCCGCAGACGGGAGTTGAAGGAGCTCCCGTAACTGAGATACCTCTCACAAATATACCACTGCATACTGTGAGCAGCAAATGTCATACTCTTCATCTGACATGCAACAGGTTTGTCAAAACCTGCCTGTTTTGTTCAACCTCGTTCCCAGCAAGGTGGGGTGTTTGAAAGGTTGATTGAAAGGCTGAGTTCTGTTCCAGATTTACATCTCCTGGCTCTGTTTTCCCCAAAGGAAGGGGATGTAATTTCAGATTCTTGGTTAAAGAATTAGAAATATTTGGGGAAACAGGTAAGTCGCTGCTAATTGACCCCCTGGGCCACTTGTTCCCACTTTGGGAGGTAACGCTGGCATTAAAGGGTAATAGTCTCTGTCAGATGACTAGATTGCACTACACAGGTTGGAAAGGAGCAGCTGGAGAAAGGGCAGGAAGAGAAAGAGAATATGCTATTAGTAAGTGTAACTCCAGAAAAAGAACTTACAGTCTCTTCTGATTTTTGCATGTAGCCAGGAACTTGAACATAATTAAATGTCACTGGGTCAGGACAGTCCCAACACCAGAAAACATCTTCTAAAGTGGAGAAGAAAACAGCGCTTTTCAATCCATCAGTAAAGAACTGTTGGATTATTTGAATAGCTAATTAAGTAGGTCTTATAAAAACAAAATACAAATGCTTATTGGAAAGAAGTGGTCTTTGCCCTCTCTGAAGAGGGTCTTTCTATAATCACTTGCTTCCATTGGGCTGTTTTTCATTGCTTCACAGCTTTAATATCATGATAGTGCAGGTTTCTGGTTCGTATTCTGTTATACTGCCCTCAAAGTGATTGTCCCAATGTTCAGAAAAGCCACACTATTTGTACTTTTTTGTCTGTTTCCCCCCCCTCCTTTTAAAATTTCACTGTGTTCATAATCAAAGCCCATGAATGCATTCTCTTGTAGGAGACAGTTAGCTATCTGTAGTTCATCATTTCATGAATGAGATCTCCATTGTAGTCATAATAATTTGTACTAAAGGGAAGAGTAGACCCAGAGTCCTCAGATTGTTTGATGAAAAGTAGATATATGTGTTTGGCAGCTAAAAAATCCTTTCTGGTAAAAATAAAACCTGGCTAAAGCAGTAACGTGGGAGAAGCTTAACCCTTTTCACTCGGCTCAGAGAAGTAGCTGATAACTGCTGTGGCTGTTTGACTCCCTTGTTCAGATTAAAAAATAAATTAAAGGAACGAGGAAGGGAATGAAAGAGCGTTTCCTTAGTAGGCAGTCACATAAGCTATTGTCTGTGAACTGCCCGCCCCCATCTCTTTCACACGGGCGCACGCACACACACGCACACAAAAAGCCAGTTTTGTGGCCTTCTGAGCACACAGATGTTCCTCTTGGCATCCCTACAGTATGGATAGGTTTTTTCGCAGGCACAGAATGTGAGGCTTCTTTGTTGGAGACAAAGTGTTGCCTGTGGTGGGAATTGCTTCAGTGATGGGAAAGTATCGTAATGTATTGTTGGATTACTGTGGGGTTTTTTCACCGGTAGAGACAGTACATTAAAGTAGCTTTGTGGGCAGTGAATTGTTTGAGCCAAGCCTGGCTAATAACACCCTCTCCTTGGCAAGCAAATCGTACAAGGTATGGTTGGCATAGTTTGGATGGTCACAGGGTTTTTCCCAGGCATGGGCAACGTCTCTGCTGTGCTGAGTAGAAGTCTTACCAGCCATATTTGGTGAGCTAAAAAAAGTGGACTGACTGAAGATAGGGCTGTCATACTTTCAGCTCTTAATTTTTTAATTGTATAAAGATCTAATACGATACGTGCTGCGTTCTAAATCCATTTTTAAGATCGCTGTTCTTTGTTTTCTATACAATGGTTCTCAGATAACAGCTTAAAGTTAAAAACGAGTAGCATCAAGTGTTTCCCTGAGCTCTCATACAGAAAAGGAAATAGCCCTTTCAAATTGTTTGCTGTAATACAGCCTGTCAGAGAACATGGTGCTTCTTTGAACACAGTTGATCATGTTGCCAAACTAAAGCTCTTCTGTTCTTGATGGTATCGAGCAAAAGAAACACAGATGTATCAGCTGGGGTCTAGATTAAGTTCCTTTTGTCCACACCACATTATTTTTTATCTCCATTCCTGAAATAAACACAGATTTTACCATGACTTTAACTTTTTTGGTTGGCAGTTTTATACCCCTATAATAAATATGTTGTGATGTGAAAGATCTACTTAGATCCAGTTGAAAGATTGCACAGTTTAAAATGGAGAAAATGACATAGGACTCCATTTCAAAATTCCTTGAAGAAGCTCATGTAGGAGAATTTGGAGGTGAGACTATGGAGGAGAAAGTTACCCACCTCTCTATAATAATAATTAATTATTTTGTTTCTCTAATAACAGAAGAGAGCCTTCCTTTTTGCCCAGATATTTTTATCTATCTTTAGTTTCTTCACTGTGGAGAAAGATGCAATAATTTAATTTTCTGTGGAGCTTTCATTTTCCCACATGTAGTAAACAAAAGAACCACAGCCTCATTTGGTATGTGTTTTCTCAGTCCATTTTTGTGTACCTTGTTTAATGAAAACCTAGCAGTGTTTCTGTATCAACCAGAATTAAGGGCTTAAAAAAATGTATAAGCCAAACAAGTATATCGGGAAGATGGTTCTTCCGGTGCAATGTCATGACAGTTGTGGGCAGTTCATTTCTAGGTACCTTCCCTGTATTGGATGCAGATCTCCTGTCACAAATACACCTACTTCTCACTATTCTTAAATCTTTTTTTCAACCCATAGGCTTATTTCTTGTTTATCTCTTCAGTTTCACTGAATTGCTTAGATTATACTTACTCTAAGCTTTTTCCGCTTCGTTCACTCCTCCTTTTAAAACTGTAACGATGCTCCTGATTCTGTATCAGTGTCTCTTGAACAGAGAGACACTTCTGCTGCCTTTGGTTTCAGGAACCCAGAACGTGTGCTGTTGCTCTACCCAGCAGCATGGTTTCTTTTTCTGAGCTTTCACTGGAAGTCCCTCTTTGTCTGCTTCCAACCTAGAACTGCCCTCTTTGCCTGCATATCTCTTTTGATACATAGCCAACTGTTCATTTCTCCTTTATTGCCTCAAAAACTATTTTTTCTGACATTCCTTCTAAGTTCCTTTTGATAGTTATATTCAGTGATTGTCTGTATTTCCTTAACCTCAAGCATTATAGCATAAGGACAACCTTTGTAATTTCTAGTATTTTAATAGTATCTGGTAATACTTTGTTTCATGCTATTTTGTATGCTTTTTGCCTCCCTTCAGTATTTCTAAAAGCTACCCTTAGCAGTCTGAGCTCACTCCTGACATTGTGGTTTGCAACAGGTCAGTGGCTTGCTAGGTAGGTGAGCTGTCTCACTGTTAACTCCTTCCCTAGACCCACCATGTTCTTCATGGGTATTCTTTATATGTTTTTCTTTTTACATAGACTTCTTTTTCATAACAAAGGCTGTTCAGTATTAGTCTGTATTGTTCATGCATAATGTAAGGAGTTCAGATAGTTCTTGGGACATTCAGATTAAGTGGACACTTGAAACCTAAAGAGGTATTATTTGACATGCTGTACTATGTTGGGTAATGTTCTGTGGTATTTAAATGCAGGTATATATCCTAGATTTGCCACTCGGTGATGATTCAAGATCATTTGTGTACCCTGGAAATAGTCCAATTTATAATCTTTTGTTACAGTGGTGCTTTTTCCCTACAAGATCTCTTTTTATCTTCTTTCAGCTTGGTCAGACCATAGTGTTGATACTGTCAGATATTTTTAGCTATAATCTTTGATTACTTATTCACTGAGAGTCTTGCAGTTGTCTGAGCAATCTGCATATGCTGCATCTTACAGACCAGCTGTTAGGTAAATATGACTTGACTTTTGCCACAGATGAACAGTAAGTGACTGAGGAAGCCAGAGGGTGGATGTTACAGGCAGTGCTTTTGTGTAGGCACCAACAGCCAAAAGGAAAATTGGGGAAAGACACAGGAACAGGAAGTTTCAGGGAGGAGAATGATACTTTTCAGCAGTCTTCCCTCAGCCTTAGTTGATTGATAAAGGGAAACTATATGATACCTCCAGCTCCTATTGTCTTAGAGTCCCACCAAGGTCTTCCTCCTTTTCACTCAAGCCCACCAACTCTCACCAACCCAGTATTCTCCACAGACCTCACCCCCATTCTCTTCCTCAACCTCTATCTCCCCAAGATCCCACTTCCCCGTCCCAGTCTTTCTCCGAGACCCCAGACCATTAGATCCCAGTCTTCACCCATCTTTATCACCTTTTCCTTCTCTCCTGTTGGATTCTTGTGGAACTGAGAATTCGGGTATCTGCTTCAACTGTTCAGCAACATCTTTTTCTGTCTGTTTATGCCAGCCTTTACATTAACATGGTTACCAGCACTCACTTTCAACAGATTAAGTATTCTAGTCTCCCCACCCGTCTTCTGCATCTCCCCCAGAGAAGAATACACCCAATTTATAGCTATGATGAGGTTTAAAGACAAAGAATGGACATGGCAGGTACTTACAATCAGCACTGATGGGAGCATTAGAGAGGGTTAAAAGATGTGTCTGCAAAAACCTGCTGACAGTATGTGAATTATTCTGGTTTGCTGAAGTTTTTTCTTTGTGACAGCTTCTCCAAGCTGTACAAAGCTTGAGAGTTGAGCACTAAGGCTGGGCAGGTTTTTAAATGTATTGTCATTGTTCACATAGCTACTGTCATTACCCAGACAGTAAGGGGGCAAAAAAGTCTCACATTAATTTTGGTAATAAACCATCTCTAGATTATCAAAAGCTACTACTTTTAATCCTTCATAAGGGACCTTCCAGGATGGCTGGTGCAGGGGGACTGGAATCAGCTGAGTGAGAAAATTGAGAAGCACTGCAAGAAAAAAAGGCTGATTGAATGGGTAAAAGAGAAACCTGGGATGGGGTAAGAAACTGAAAGGAGAATGAAGTTGGTTGGACACATAGGCTGAGACTAGGATCAGTGAGGAGGCAATAAGTAAGAGAGGACAAGAAAATATGTCTAATAGCTTTTCCTATGGTAGAAAAAGAAATGTAGAAACACCTGGTCAGAGATCCCAGGGGGGACTGTGAACGATCAGAGCAGGAGTTGTGATTAGGGAAATGGAGTAAGTGTGGAAAGAGTAAAATTTGAAAAGGAACACTAGAACAGTATTGTGGAAACTGAAATTTGGAGGGCTGAGGATTTAGGACTATGTTGAAAAGTATCTGACTCAGACAAGGTCCCAGCGTGGGAAAGGGAAGGGACTGGAACCAAGATAAACATCACTTGCAGAAAGATGGACAGAAGAGTATGTTTTGCATGAGTTTGTTTGCTTTTTCTCACTTGGGTACTTTTTTCTTTCATATTTTAAGCAGTTTGTCTGGGTTCTGGTGACCATGAGCATGAAGGGCTGTGGGCTTTTTTAACATTTTGTAGTATAATTGGCTAAATTTTTATATATATTTAAGTATGTCATAATCTTTATTGTTTAGTATTTTTTAAGTTCCAAATCAATATTTTAATGAAAATAGTTTATTGCATATTTTAAACAGCACAAACCAACCCAAAACAATTTGCCTTGAAGACTCAGATTTCTTTTTTTTTTTTGTTCCTTTAGAGTGATCTTTCCTCTCAAGTTAAAGGATATGTTTTATGTTATAGACTGAGAAAGCAACTGGCATAAATTACTGTATGATGACATAACTACATCTGATACAAGTTCTCAGATGACAGGAGCCACCAATTGCAAGTTTCATTTGTCAAAGCTTACCTCACCATGCTGTAGAGAAAAGGTTATAGCGTTCATCTTTGATGTGATATGAAGTACATCTTAAAATATAGGTTATTTGGTGGATTCCTTCTCTAAAAAGGGAAGATCCTGTCCCAAAGGTTTTAGTGATGCAAATTCATTCTTGTGGAGACTGCAGCAAAAATTACAGCAAGATTTTTTTTATTTGTTCTAGTAAATATTGGTTTCTTTGGGTTTTGTCTAAATTGAATGGATATATGTTACTTCTTAGAAGTTTTTCACAACTCCTGTGAGTCTGAATGTCCATAATGAGTGTAACAGAATTGGATTTAAATATTTGTCACCTTTCACTCTATATTTTTGCTGTCATAGAAACAAATGCCATTGATTAATGATATCATTGTAATAGAAGAGCTTGACAGCGTCTTCACAGTGGTTTGTTTGGCACTTTTCCATGACAATCATAAAGCAATTCTTGTCAGACTTTGCATTTATCTGCTTTTAGTTATAGTTAAGAAAACTTCCATGCTTCATTCACCTATGTCTGTGACACTTCCCCTTGGCTGCCAGTTGTCTCAATACCCAGCAGCAGAGACCCAGGGAAAGGTGACAACGGAAAGGTGACAAAGTCCCTGAACTTGGGTCCTGCAGAATGAAGATGCCAGGGCTTGACAAATATGTTATGGTTCTGGGCAGCATTGTAGGCATAAACTGAGTTAATATTTTACCCCTTAATCATGGGGAGACCCCAAAACTGTGCTATTCTTACTTGTCTGTTTGGTAGCTCTCTTTCCACCAAATGTCAGTCCATGCAGTGACGTTGGGGTGTAAGCTCCTCTTGGCCAGGGCTATATTCAAGTTCTTCAGGGTATTTTTCACAGTAGGCTCTACCTAGTATCCCCAAACTCTTTCTGGTATTAATTTCAAATTCCTGGTATTAATTTCAAATTCCTGCTTTAGCAGTGGTCAGAGCAGAGTGGGGTTTTAGCTTTGGACTTCCTCGGGTGGGTAAAGCACCTGTGAGTTTTACGGGTGCTTGCCAGGGACTCTACTTGTACACTGTTGTTTGAAAACACAAGGTGACAATGGACTGTTCGTTAAGCTGATGGTTTCACACAGGCTTACAGCATTCTGCTAAATGCTTCCAAGAATGTAAGAGGCTTTCTTCTGCTTTTATCTACCAGAGTACCTAGATCTCTGCTTGTATCTAGCAGACTATTGCCTTTTTCCATGTGAAAGGATGGCTTTGACACAATAAGCAAAAATATTCTGAAAAATCATTAAGCAGGTGTCACAAACAATAAATGTTCAGAAGAAAAGAGAGCATGTTTGCTTGCTTAGCTCATGGAAGGAGGAAAACAAATTGAGTAGGAAAAAGATGCAACTGAAGTGGCAATGAATTGATGAGTAACGAGAAGAAAGATCACATTTTCTGGTAGAATATAACCAGTAGCCTTGGAGCATTTTTTGTGAAGTGCTTGATTGCAGAGAACAGAGATGCTTTGAAAATCCTATATTGAGTATCTGTTCTTCATTTTAATGACTGGATGCTGTGGTAAAAAATAATGGATAAATAAAATTTGAGCCAAAAGGAACCTTCAGATCATCTCTCAGGGCTTCACAGACTCAGGAGACATGACATTGGAGCATGTTATCCTGAACTAACACATCCGTTTTGACATCTCTTCAGCTGAAGCCACCAGTGGCTGAAAAGGCTCAGTGCCTGGAGTTTTCCGCTGGTGGTTCATCAATATTATTGGCAAAATTGCGATTCTCATTTCCATTTGTTGGACTGCACTTTCCTGCCATTACATGCTTTTCGCAGATAGATTTAAGCACCTTCTAATACGAGTATTTTCTTTCTGTAGAGGTAAAGAGAGCTTAATCTTTTAAATAACAGATTGAGTTCTTTACATGATTATTCATTTTATGCATGTTCTTTATCCTCTCTATAATAGCCTTTAAAGAAAGGTGGGCAGCAGGATACTACACATTCTCCTAGTATCTCACTTACCATCCCATGCCAGGCTGTGTGCAGAATTCACACTGCCTTTCTCCTGCCACTTTCCACGTCCTTGCTCATAAATACAAAGCTAGGATTTGGTCCTTTTGCCCCAGCATTGCCTAGGAGCTCATACAGAGAGAGGAGTTGTATGTGTAAAAATATTTTGTGGGGGTAGAGAAGGCCTGTTTATACATGTTTTAAAGAGATACAGTAAAACTACTTATTTAAAATTACAAGTTTAAAATCGTGAGTGAAGAGTTCGGAGGTTTTGGGCTGTTTTCTTTAATTTATCATTACAGCTTTGAGAGATTTAAAGCTTCAATGCAAAAGTGAAAAGATAGAGACCAAATTGCAATAAACAGGATATAGACAGTCAGGAGGAAGTTTCCAAGTTGTTTAAGCATGGAAGTGCACGCTGTGCTATTTACGTGTGTTCAGCAAAGACCTACTTTATGTAAGTTTAGAGACAGTAGTTTGATATTTGCATGCAAATGTAAAAGGCCCTGCTTGTAATGCAATAAGAGGACACACACTTTAATTTCTTGTATTTGCTTTTAAAGTTTCTTTAAGCAACATTAGCAAGGCTGAACTGTCTGCTTTGTCTGTGCACTTACATACTGTATCATATTAGTGATGTTCAGTGGTACAGACTTACGGTTTAAATAAGAAAAAAGATTTTCATCTTGCTTCTCTTCAAATTATATTTTCCATGACAGTCCAAAAATTACAAAGAGCACTGAGACAATTCTTCAGGTTGCCTCCAACTTAACTTAAAGTCATCTTCTGAAGTGGATGTTTGAGGGAAGGGGTGCCTGCACCTAGCGCTTTACCTGTTCCAGAAGAGATGGAGAGAAGCCTGCCAGCACTCATTCAAACTAGAGGAAGCTTTTTGGAGCTCATTGATCCTTGGCTAAAGATTAAAAGAGCTAGTGGGTGCTCTCCTGACACTGGCCTGAGATGTGCTCACAGCTCAGCAACAGCAGCTGGTGGATTCCTATCTCTGAAGCTGGGTCTAATATCCAGGGACCTAACATAGGGTCCTTCCATGCAAAACTGATGTTTCCAAAGGATTAGAATTGGTAGCTCTTGTAAATAAATTTGATAGAAGTAGGGAAAACTTCGACTCTACTTGCAAAATAATATTTTTAAGTTCTGCGGAATATTCCTATACCTTCACGTACGTATGCAACCAAACTACCTTTGTCTACTTCAAAGTGAACTTAATACTCTTACCTGGCAATAGGAAGTGGTAGGAGGAAACACATGCATCCTTGACAAACACAGTGCTTGGGGGTTGGGCAAAGGTTAATGGTTCCTGCCGATGGTCATGAGATTGGATGATCTTGAATACCAGCATTGTTACTTAAAAATAAAGCAAGTCCTTTTGCAAAATGGAGTAGACAGTTTCTTTCCTTTTATGCTGGTGTCCTGTGTCTCCTAGGACACCGTTCCTGAAAATAATAAAATGCCAGCTTTGTTTCTGGATCCTGCTTTAGGCTTCTGCTTTAACCCTGGGATAGTTTATCTGTTTTAAGAATAAATACCTTTGTGGATAGAATATGCTTACTATGCATAGAGCAGCCTATCATTTCCTCTTGCTCTAAATGTGGTGGATAGAGCATCACTGCATTCATGCAATGCATTCATGTTTCTACATTTTCTACATCTTCCACTTCTTGTTTATTCTGAAGAGTTTTAGCTCTAGGGAACATCTGTCACAAGCCCTAATGTTTATTTTTACACAAATTGGCAGTTTCATCAGCTCCTTAAAGTGAGTTCTTCAGGATCTCTCCATAAGCAGATGTGCTGTTACTGGAAAACCTTCTTTAATAATTAAGTATGATTAAAGCATCTAGAATCTGTTTGAGTTACTGAAGCAGCATTGAAGATTGTGCTGCTTTTTACAAAAATACAGTTGCTTGAATTTTGCATTGCAAATGTATGCTAAGTTGTGTCTGGAAATTTGACCAAAGTTCTCTGCAAACTGTACAATGAGTAAAGACTTGGAGGAGTCATGCTTAAGATTATTAATTTATCGTTAAATTTATTTTAAAATAAAAATAAACATGGATAAACAAAATGGATAAAACATACTTAATAAATATAAATAAAACAAAAATTATAATTATTAAATTAGATTTATTAATCATGAGAAATACAGTTCTTTCACAGATTTTCCTCGTTGACTTTCCTGGTTCTAAAAGGCACTTTTACAGATTTTATTAGGAAGAAATAGTTTTCACTTGCAAAGCACTTACCACTGTGGTCTAGCAACCATCCCAAAATGAACTGTTGCATCATGAAAGTAGTATTTTGTATTTCAGTTACAAAGATGAAACTGAATATCGCTGCTACTCCATGCTGTTGAATAGGCAGGAGACTTCTAATTCAATATAACCTTGTTCAGTTTGATCTTCTATAGAAAAGTGTTGGACCCTGAAGCCAGATTTCACAGCAGTGTCCTGCTTTCTGTTATTGATGAGCTGCGTTTCCTAGGAGAAGGGAGAGAAGTAAAAGGCAGAGGGATTGCTGATTTTTAAATTTTGTCACAGAACCACTAGGTTTAGCATTACATTTTATTAGGTTAAAAACCTGTCCTTCGTCTTTTTACAAGCAGCACAGAACATTGTTGCTTACAGATCTGAGTTTAGTGTCACTCCAGTTGTAACAGTTTTATTCAGTCTTTACTTTTCAGAGACTTTTTCCTCTTCTGTATCTCTACTCTGTACCATTTCCTTCACTTCTACACTATTTGCCTACAGTGTTTTCATTGCTTTCTTGTCACCTGCTTTTCTATTTATCCTCTTTCCTATATTCCCAAGCCACAATTTTTTCTCATTTTAGCGTCAGCTCCCACTTTTCTGTTTCCACAGACCTTTTCTGCCTTTCAGATATCTTTCTCTGCCTCTCAAAAATTGATTTCTCTCTCTCTTTTTTTTTTTTAATGTATCTTTTCTCATGCTCCATCCACTCCTCACATGCATTGATAAAGGCAAAAAAGTCTGATAATTTATGCCAGAGATAGGATTAGGGGTCAGGATAACTTTATGGTTGAATGCTAAGACAGCCTATCTAGCCTGCAGCTATCAATAAGGTAAAGGATGGGTTCATGCTAGAGAATTACTTTAGATTTCTCTTGTATACCCCAATGTCTAAAAGCTGTCAGCTGACATCTTCATTTAAGGTTCTTCAACTGCTGGCTGCTGGAAAGAGTGGGGAGCTTTCCTCTTAATTCCCCTTCTTAGCTCAAAACATCTGGACTTCTTTGGAGGACTTTCACTTCTAAATAAATGTAACAAATCTTGGAAAATAGCATCCATTTTTAAGAACTTATGCATTGTTTTTTAATTTTGGCATTTTGAGCAGATGGAGGACTTCAGTTTCATGTTTTTAAGAAAGTGTGCAGTATTTTCACTGTGATGATTCAAGTAGATCACCATAGGATTCATTGGGATCAGTGTCGGCAGAAAACTTGTTCAACAAAGTACCCAGTGTAGCTACTTGTTTGGAGTGGAGGCATCAAATTATCTTCCTTTGCAGTTTGTAACATAACCGAGTATACTGCCTGGGATTAACCAAGAGCCACCAGAAGTTGGTGTAAAACAGAACTGAGAGAAAATGGTGGGGGGAGGGAAGGAGAGGGAGGTGGGAAATGGAAGCCCAGCATCTCTTTTCTTACAATGTTTAGTTTTACAAAAGGATCTGGGTTTGATGTGCTTAAAAAAGTTGAAGGCCAGTTCTGTTTTGCTCCATGCTGGCAAACAGCTGTCAGACAGTAAAGATTGTCTGCCCAGGTTGTAGGTGAAAATAAGCAAGGTGGAAATGCCTTCAACCAGACTTCCCTGCTACATCTTCTCCAGTCTGTAGCTGGAGAATGTTTCAAACTTCCTTTTGCTTGTGCTCAAGGTGGTCAAGCTCGAGGCATCTTCAGCTCTTTATGCTTTGACTAGACAAAAAACGGGTATGGCTTGAACTTTCAAAAGAAGAATAATTCTCAGTTTTATTGCTGGGCTTTGATCAGTAGCACTCCAGGTGCATTATAAAAGATGCTAGTATTTCAAAAATCTTTGCTAATTTGCCATGGCCATCTTGACACAGGGTGGTTTTTTAAAAACATGTTGATTGCTGTCATCTTCTAACTGAAAAGGAATAAGAAAGAAAAAAACCAGTGTAAAACAATAAAAGCCAACCCTGTAGGCAGAATGTTTCATTGCAATAGTTGTGGGGTTTCTTTTTAATTATATGTGGTAAAAGACTTGCAGATGATATGCACTCTTTGGAGAAAGGGGTAAGAGAAAAAAAGTTCCCTTGCCTGAGGCCCAGAGTTGGAAATTTAAAGCATGGTTAGCTGGTGTTATACTTTTTGCTAATAGCAATGTCACCAGTGACCTAATGACGACTTGTCCCCCTTTTTAATGTTACGTTATCCTGCAGATACTTGTGTGCATGGTAGCAGATGATACACTAAAATATTGCGATGTGAGACACAAATAGTTTCACATATAATAAGTGCTTTTCTGTTGAGCCTGGATTCCCTCAGCAGGATCTGGTGGTGTCTGCTCCTGCGTGGGAAGGACTGTGTCAACAGACGTCGTCTCTGTGCTGGTACAGAGTGTGCCCCAGCAGTTTTATTGCAGGTGAATTGCAACAGTCCTGGACTTCCATTGCAGCACATGGGGTTTTTATGGGGCTGCAGCCTTAGGAGATGCCAGACTGTCAATTAACAAAACTTACCTTCTTCCCCCCTCTCCCCTGTTCTTTACAGAAAATATCGGAGAGGAACCCGAGTACGCCTCAGACTGCTGGATCTTGAACTCACATCTAGATTCTTGGGTGCAACAACTGATACAACATTGCTGGAAGCTGATGCAGTGCTTTTAGGGCTTGCAGCAAGCAATGAAACAAAGCAAAAGGAGTAAATAAATATAATGTATAAATGCACTTTGTGCTCTATAGCAAATTATACAAATGAAATGTTTCCTTGGGAAATAAAGAAAAGTTTCTGTCTTCTTGGTTATGTAAATAATGCGATCAATAAAAGACAATAAGAACACCCTACCTGATTCTTGCTCCATTTTTATTCACTCATCTTTCTACCTCTAGATTTAAACGTGAAAGGGCAACAGAGCTTCTGTAGATAAAATATTAGTTGAATGTTTGCCTATTTTTACGTAGAAAATCCCAGAGGTCGTCTTTCCATCATGAAGGAGTGTTGATCTAAGACTAGGCTTCCACAGAGGAAATCCAAACTTCTGCTGATGGTGCCCCTTCCAGTTTGGTGTTTTTTACATAACGTCAAGGGTTGCTGATTTCCAAGTTACAGTGCAGAATGTTTACTGTGGATATGGGTTTTAATGTCTGTTATAATACATCATGCTTTTATCTCCAGCTGCCTGAAGAACTAGAGATTATTCTTTGCTTTAATTGGATCTGCCATTTCCAATGCACACTAGTATATTTGCTCTGGTTATTCATATAAACAAAAAAAACCAAACTATTTCAGTGTTGTAGGCCAAGCATAGGTCTTAGGTTTCTGTAAGTATATTTAAGATATATATAATGGCTATTTGAACGCACAACCCAAGAATCATTCTATGGTGTTTCCAATATCTTTTTGGAGCCTTTGCTATCAGAGAGTGCTTCTTTTGATTTCCAATATATGCAAGACTGACTTCTGTGCAGTCATTTGTCATCTGCGTTGGGCCTAGCAGGTGTGCTGAGGGCAAGTGAAACTTGCCATTCATACCACTGAATTACAAAACAAATCCTGTTTAATCTTAAAATGTTTTCCCAGATGTTCTCATAAAATGAGATTTCTTAAGGGGGTATATGCCATGTTTGTCTGCAGTGACTGTCCAGTGACAATGCATTTCTTGCTAAATGTACTAATTGAGCAAAATGCACAGTGGCTTAAGCATATACTACTTAAATCCACAGATACCTCATCTTTCTGCTGGAGCAGGCCACGAGCAGTGATGGAGCCACTAAAGGATGGTGTAGCTCCTTCTGACTCTCATGACCAAGTATGTTGGTATTTCAGTCATGTGAGGGAAGAGATAAGAGATCCCTAAACAAGATGGGTACCAGGGAGCCGGCTCCAGGCTGCCACAACTCCTGCACCCCTTTCCTTGCCTGCTTCTGGGGGATACTTGGATAAAATGCCATCAGAGAGCACAAACTGTGAGTGGTTGTTAGATTGCAGCTAGCCAAGCACAGCAAGTTCCCATATGGTCCAACAAAATGCCTTTACAACAGCATACAAAAGCTTTAATCTGTTTAGAGGGCTTTTCCAAAATTATTGTCATTTCTCTTTTTTTACAGGTTGTCTTTTATTGGGTTTTATTTGAAAGCATGTAGAAATAAAGGTGAAAGGAAAATGCATAATCATCCTGAGGCAGATTTAGCAGATCCTTTTACAGTTTTGCAAACTGTAGTTTTGTTTCTGAAATCACTGAGGATCCAAGCAAGAGAGAGGAAGCAAGCAGTGTGAGCTTATTTTGTTGCTTTAATTTGCTCATTCATCTCAGTGCGCTTAATTAGAGGAGTTTGAACAGGAATATCATTGGGTGTTAGCCTCCAGGTAAAGACTTACCCTAACACCAGAGTCAGGGCTATGTTTCATATATGTAATAACAACATAAGCCAAGAATGTGTGCAGACGACATGTCCTTAGTGCAGCATAAGGAATGACCACTGTTGCTCATTGCTGAACAGCCACAGTGGCACAATTGCATGGCACTGTGTCTCTAAGACTATTCTCATTTTTTACTCCTGTCTTGTCTCAGAGTAGAAATTAATAATGCAGTCAGGTATTTCTAGTGCTGTCCAGGCAGAAGAATAACAAATGCAGACAGTTTTCTGCTGGTTGCCACCTGTCCCCAGGTGTTCCCTCTTTCTTCGTGGCCACATGCCTTTTTGCTCCTTGTCTTTGCATTTTCTGATGCCAAATGCCCACAAGGGTACGTACAACCCGTTCTTCTTCAGCAATGCACAGTGAAGTCTCTTTGTCCACACAGTTCGATTCCTGCATGGCCTTGTATGTGCCTTGGCTTGGGCAGTTGCGCTACCACCTGGAATACTCTTAGCACTGAAGTGTACTACATGTATTACTGAGATTAACCAAACGAATGGTGCTGATTCAGCACACCGATTCGATAGCTTCAAGTGAAAATCCATCATTTTGCTGAGTATCCTGAGGCTGGTATAAAGCCAAGTTCCACAACTATGTCCATCTGACTGCCAAAATCAGGCAGCATCTATATAGCATGCTGTATTTCCTTCTAAAATTTGTAATTTTGACTTACTTTGAAGCACTGATCAGATGAACAAAGATAATTAATAAAATCATATGGATTTAATCTTGCACAATTCTTTTTTTTTTTTTTTGATTATGCAGCCGAGAAGACTCTTGGTGTTAGAAGATCTCGGTCTTTGATTCTTGATCTGTTTTTCACAGTGTTGGGTTTTTTTTCCTATAACAGTCTTGCTTTTTGAAAATGTTTTAAGATTCTTTTGCTCTGAAACTCTCAGGTAACAACACAGACCCCAGTTCATTAGCAGGTACTCAATTCTCCAACCTCCATTTTTTGAAAGCTTAGAGCTTCTTCTGTGTGCCCTGGCATGGACATGACCTGCTCTTGAGCTGGGCAGGTACAGTCTTCACTTCAGGATCCAGTTGATGAACAGCTGCAGGAAATTGGGGTTCTCCAGAAGTGGCAAAGATGGAAATTGGTGCCTTTTGTGTATCCTCGCAGCTGGCTTGCTATTTGTTCAGCGTGGTCTTCCCTGCAGTAGAGAACGTGGCTACTGCGTGTGGCTACTGCCATCTCCCACTTCCACCAAAGGTATCATTCCTCCTGCTACTGCCTGCAAACCCAAGAATAGGTTCAGTCAAACTTAGATTTCCTTAGGTTCCGGTTCCTGTACAGTCTGGTGAGGGTGTCCATACACTCAGAGTTTGGCATCAGCCACACCAAGTTAAAAGCCGGTTATGTCAATGAGGCTACCAGAAGCTTCTTGCAGCTGGCACAGCTGTTCTTCAAGCATGTTTTCTTTAGAGTGAAGGTGGTCCATGGACTCCTGTGCTTAAATGTCTGCTCCTGCTACTCACTGCTAACTCCTGCCTTCCCCATCTGACAACTTGTGAGCTTCCCTGGTTTGTTGCAAGCCAGCATGTATCTAGTTGATAAATTGCTTGACCCAGAGAAGGACATTTAAGTTGGCCTGGCATGGTTTGCTCAGGATCACGTGAGTGCTGAGCAGGCGTTGGCGTGTTATTTCATTGTCTCTTGAGGGGCAGACTTTGCTGGCTGTGATTTGAGGGGCTCACACCGATTTGGTTTCCTGTTTGCTCCCAGAAGACCACCACTGCATTTGGGCCAGCAGGACCTTCAGCAGGCTTAGGAAGGTTGCGTTTGTTGCCCCGGTGCTGGGGGTTGCCCTCCACTGGGCAAGCAGCAGGGAGGTGAGAGCCGGAGCCAGCGAAGGCAGGCAGCCACCCGACAGCTCGAGCTGTGAAAGAGCAGCATCAGCTCAGAATCTTTCAGCCATGCCCTTTGCACCTCAGTCTGCAGCTTCTTTGCACACACTGGATCACCAGGGAGCTGAAGTTTCCTTTACCAACTGAATGACTCTGAAAAAGTCATCCCCCCCAAACCCCGGTCCCAATTAGCGTTTCCAGTCCTTGGCCTTGATGGTGGGTTAAACTGAGCTGCCTGCTCAAGTGGGGGCCAGGCAGGGGAGCCAGCAGCACCCACCCCGGGGGCACAGGGATGGTGCCCACCCCCTCTTCAGGGCGCTGGACCCTTTCAAGCTAGCTGCAGCGTGCTGGGTTCTTGTGTGAAAAACAAGGGGCACAATGCTGGAGTCATAACCTCTTCACCCCTGACGGCATGGGAAAGTGCTCTCCTCAGCTGTTGGGTATAGAAAGACTGCTGCAGGCATGAGAAATGTTCATAAAAATGCCGTTTAGAGCCTGCCCTTCTACTCCCCACATGTCATCTTGCCTATCAAGCTGCCTAATTGGAAAATTAGGCTGGCCTTAATTTAGAGCCCTGAAAGTTCATGCCAATAATTTCCAGACACTTTTTTTCCCAGTTATTTTTATAAGTGGTTTCAGCACATTGGAAACCTTTATTGAAGAGGAAAAAAAACCAAAACCCCACAAAAAAAAAACACCCAGAAAGAGCAGATCTTTCATTTCAGAGAGATTCTTTGATTTCTGTGTGTGAAATTGTATTGTTCTGCATCCTGTGAATGATCATCCGGTGACAAATGTGAGCCCCCATTGTTTTCAGTGCTTTGTTCCTTATTTGACTGTATGCAGAGAGCTGAGCAAATTTTAATTTACATGTCATGATCTTATTTCAGAGCTTCCCCACCCTGCTATTTTCTGTCTGCTGAGGCTCTGTAGGCAGCAGTGAGCAGACACTGCCCTGCAGTTGTCAACATTTCCCCTCAGAGTCTTGTGTCTGTGGGCACTGCTGATCCTCAGTCACATAAGAAGATCTGAGATGGTGTGCAGGATCAGGCCAGTCGGTTGAATCCCTCCTGACTTTGATCAGGGTTCACCCTTGCAGTTAGCCACATCCAGATAGCTGCACTCTCTGTCTTTGAGACCTCTGTTTGGGGCTCTGTTTAGATAACTTGGTGAAAATCTCCTCTCTTTGCCTGATGGGCAAGAGACCAGCCCCCAGATGGGGTAAAGGCAGTGGTGACAATGCATGCCAGGCTGCCTTGTTTAGCCTCAGCTGTTAGGACGAGGAAGAAGGATTTCAGGTGACTCTTACTTGTCCTCTGTGGATGGGAGCTGTGCACTGTAGCTGGCTGAATGAGGGCCATGCAGAGGCAGCACAGGAGGGCACTTTTGTTGCTCCCATTGTACACCCCAGAAGTTGGAAGCTGGACAGACTGACAAACCCTCTTGCTGTGTCTCTTGGTCGTGATGTGAGTAGCCAACATGTACAGTGGGGTGTAAAGCATGGCCCAATAAACCTGTTAGTCCTCAGGATTTTTATCTTGTCGCTGAAAGTTGCACACAGGACACACGTGAGCAGGAGAGGTCTGTATCTAAGATGGTTTCCAAGGTCAACATCAGATACCATAAGATACCGTAGCAGCGTGCTAAGGCCATGGACACATCCTGCCTGGGTTCCTGCCGAGCCATCTGGAGATGCTGCTGCTCTTCCACAGCTGCTCTGCTACTACCCATCCCAGAAACTCCCTCCTGAGTTTCTGGTGGTTTTGACCCTGGTGTTTGTAGCATTCAAGGCTGGTTGGTTGGTCTGATTGCTTGTTTTGGCAGATGTGCTTACAGGGACAGGGAGAGGCAAGGAGGGAAGAAGGAGCATCTGGCATGATTTTGGGGTGGTTGCCTTTCCATCTTCAGGAGGACAGCACTGCTGAGCGCTGGGGCAGAGAATGACCACCCATGGGTGAGTCCACCAGGCACAGCTTAGGGGTAGATGAAACCCCAGGGTCAGGGTTTGGCAGGTTCAGCCCTTCCCTGGGTGAAATGATCTATACACATGAGCAGGACCCCAGGCCTTTCTCTTCCCCTAAAATTGTTACCAAACGCAGGCCGAGGCTGAGATCCAATACTGATGCAGAAAGAAGGGCTCACCTAATGAATTGCCACCAGCAATTATGAGAATGATTTCCCTTGAGCTATCCTATCCATCTAAGCTGTGATAGCCCCAACAGCCTTGGTTAGGCTCTGGCAAGGCCATGGAATTAAATTTTGTGTGAATTACACTATACAAGCTTCCCACATTACAATAACTGACCCACAAATCAGAAGGGAAGCAAAGGCTGGATTTTGCTGGTGTGTAGTGTTGCACTAGGAATCTCCTGCAATAAAGGACATGTGCATCCCTGATAGCATCACTCCAGCTGGAGGGCAAAGCTGGGCCTAGATGGGATGCATAGAGCAGGGAGTCCTGTCTTCATAAGAAAGGAGTGTCATTTCTGTTGCACATTTTGAAGTGGTTTTGAAAGGGCAGAAGGTCTTCCTGGAGCAAGATTGAGTCCGAGGGGCTTAAAACTGGATGGACCAAGAGCACAGCCTCTTGTGCAGCCCAGAGAGCTGGATAGTGTACAGTATGGAGTAGACATATACATCGGTACTGGGTGGAGAAAATAGGACTAGAAAGGCATATTTCTTCAATCACAGAATGGTAAAGGTTGGCAGGGACCTTTGGAGATCAACTTGTCCAACCCCCTGCCAACGCAAGTTCACCTAGAGCAAGTTGGACAGGAATGCAGCCAGGTGGGTTTTGAATATCTCTAGAGAAGGAGACTCCACAACCTCTCTGGGCAGCCTGTTCCAGTGCTCTGTCACCCTCGAAGTAAAATTTTTCTTTTTCCAGATTGTGTCCATTGACCCTTGTCCTGTCACCAGGCTTCACTGAGAGGAGCCTGTCCCCATCCTCTTGACACCAGCCCTTTAGATATTGATAAGCATTGATGAAATCCCCTCTCAGTCTTCTCTTCTGCAGGCTAAATAGACCCAGGTCTCAGCCTTTCCTCATATGAGAGGTGCTCCGGTGCTCCATTCCTGTGATCATATTCATAGCCCTCAGCTGGATTCTTGACAGTAGCTCCCTGTCCTTCTTGATCTGGAAGGCCCAGCACTGGACTCCAAATGCAGCCTCACTAGGGAAGAGTAGAGGGGGAGGATGACCTCCCTCAACATGCTGGCCACACTCCTTTTAGTGCACCCCAGGAGACCTTTGGCCTTTTTGGCCACAAGGGCGCATTGCTGGCTCATGGGCAACTTGTTCACCAGGACTCATGGGTCTGTCTCTACAGAGCTGCTTTCCAGCAGATCAGCCCCTAACTTCTGCTGGTGTATGGGATTATTCCTCCCCAGGTGCAGGATCCCACACTTCCCCTTGTTGAATTTCATCAGGTTCCTCACCACCCAGCTTTCTAGCCTGTCTCATTGAATAGCAGCTTCTGGTGTGCCAGCCACTCCTCCCAGTTGTATCATCAGCAAACTTGCTGAGGGTACACTCTGTCCCCTCATCCAGGTTTTTGATGAATATATTGAACAAGACTGGACCGAATACTGATCCCTGGGGAATACTGCTAGTTACAGTCTCCAACTGGACTCTGCACCACTGATCACAACGTTCTGAGCTCTGCTGCTCAGCCAATTCTCCATCCACCTCACTGTGCACTCATCTAGCCTTGCTGAAGTCAAGGTAGACATCATCCACTGCTCTCCCCTCATCCACCCAGCCAGTCATCCTATCATAGAAGGCTATCAGATTGGTCAAGCATTATTTCCTCTTCATGAATCCATGCTGGCCACACTTTTTCTTCTGCATGCTTAGAGATGACATCCAGGATGAGATGTCCCAGTTTACACAGAAAGATAAAAGCATGCTGCTGGCTATGCCACAGCACTGTCTCTGGTAGTCTCTGGTAACACCTCTGCATCAACTGTGTCTCCCATCAACATCATGGTAAAACCCAGAGCTCAGCCGAGTCCCTCCTGTAAAAGGGCCAATTGCAACATCTCTGACCTTATTTGTGGGGCCTTGCTTGCTGGTGGCAGGGAAGGCACCAGACTGGAAGAGCTACGATTACACACTGTGATGCTGCACCAGTGCAAACCACAGTAGCACCCGATGAGCAACTGGGGGGGAGCTTTTGTTAGCTCCAGTTCCTGTTACCCACTACTTACAGCAAAGCACGGTTGTAAGTACATATTATCCTGTTTGAGCTCCTTAGCACAGGACTTGGTGGCCAGCCCTGCCAGGGATGTGCCCCCTCTACCACCTTTCCTCCGGGCAGGCCCACGCTTCACCGATATGAAGTTAAGGGGAGTTATCCTCCCTGCCTTCTGCCACTTAAAATGGAGATTGGTTCAGTAGGGTACAAGGTTGATGGTAGGAAAGCATGTCAGAAAATGCAATGCAGAGAACACAACTCTTGGGAGCGAGTTGTTTGTTTTGTTATTTGAAAGGGCTCAGGATTTAGCCAAAGGAATGTAGTTATAATTTATTTTAAAGGATGCTGACAATTGCATTTGTCAAGTTAGATTATGGTCATAGGATCATAAAGGATCACTCTGTTGTTTTACTGCTTGTGTATATATGCATAAGTACGTCTCTAATATATGGCTCTAACGTGTGAAAACTAATACTGCTTCCTAAATTTCCAAGCTGCTACACAGCCCTTTGGTCACGATGGGACTATTTGGAGAATACATTTGAGCGCTTGAATGGATTTTGTCTTTGTAGAACTGAAATACCTTGAGTTTCTGACAATCGCACTCTATTAAATTCATAGCATCATAGAATGGTCCAGGCTGGAAGGGACTTCTAGGGTCATCTAGTCCAACCTCCCCGCAGTCAGCAGGGACACCCCCAACTAGACCAGGTTGCCCAGGGCCTTGTCAAGCCTCACCTTGAATGTCTCCAGGGAAGGGGCCTCAACCACCTCTCTGGGCAACCAGTTCCAGTGTTCCATCACCCTCATAGTAAAGAACCTATTCCTAATATCCAGTCTAAATCTGCTCTCCAGCTTGAAGCCATTGCCCCTCATCCTTCCACTGCAGGCCTTTGTAAACAGACCCTCCCCAGCCTTCCTGCAGGCCCCTCTCAGGTACTGGAAGGCTGCTATTAGGTCTCCCTGGAGCCTCCTCTTCTCCAGGCTGAACAACCCCAGCTCCCTCAGCCTGTCCTCGAAGCAGAAGTGCTCCAACCCCTGATCATTTTTGTGGCCCTCCTCTGGACCCGCTCCATCAGATCCATGTCCTTCCTATATTGAGGGCTCCAGACCTGCACACAGTACTCCAGGTGAGGTCTCACCAGAGCAGATTAAAGTGGCAGAATCACCTCTCTGGATCTGGTAGCAACACATCTTTTGATGCAGCCCAGGATGTGATTGACCTTCTGGGCTGCAAGTGCACGCTGCCTGCTCATGTCCAGCTTCTCATCCATCAGCACCCCCAGGTCCCTTTCCTCAGGGCTGCTTTCTAAATACTTCATCTCCTAGTCTGTATTGATAGTGAGGATTGCTCTGGCCCAGGTGCAGAGCCCTGCCCTTGCTCTTGTTAAACCTCATGAGATTCACCTGGGCCCACCTCTCCACCCCGTTCAGGTCCCTCTGGATGACATCCCATCCCTCTGGTGTATCAACAACACCACACAGCTTGATGCCATCTGCAAACTTGCTGATGGTGGATTCAATCCCTCTGTCTATATAATTTATAAAAGTGTTAAACACCACTGGTCCCAACATGGACCCTTGAGGGACACCACTTGTCACTGCTCTCCATCTAGACCTCAAGCCATTGAGTACCACCTTCTGGATGCAACCATCCAGTCAGTTCCTTATCCACTGAACAGTCCATCCATCAAATCTGTATCCCTCCAATTTGGTCGTCCTTTATCTACCAACATAGTCACCCTATCATAGAAGGCCACTAGGTTAGTCAGACAGGATCTGCCNAGGCAAAAAAGTTGTTGAGAACTTCCGCCTTCTCCTCGTCTGTTGATACAAGTTCCCCACTGCTGCTCATCAAGGTGGGGTACGTTTTCTTTAACCTTCCTTTTCTGGTTAATGTACCTGTAGAAACCTTTCTTGTTTTTCATTACATCCCTTGCCAAGTTCAGTTCTAGCTGTGCCTTGACCTTCCTGATGTCATCCCTACACAGCTGGGCAACATCCCTGTACTCTTCCCAGGATGCCAGTCCCTTCTTCCATTTCCTGTATAGCCTCATCTTGCCTTTTAGTTTCACCAGAAGATCATAGCTCAGCCATGGTGGTCTCTTGCCCTCCTTGCCCAATTTCCTACATGTAGGGATTGAGATCTTTTCCGTTCTATAGAGAGCATCCTTAAAGATCTGCCAGCTCTGTTCCACTCCCTTGTCTCTGATGGCTTCTTCCCATGGGGTCCTATTTACTAACTCCTGACAAAGCTGGAAGTTTGCTTTCTTAAAATTTAGAGTCCTAACTGTGCTTCTCGTGGTTTTCAATCTCCATAGGACAGTGAACTGGACTAGGGCATGATCACTGCAGCCCAGGCTGCCTTCAACTTTGATATCCCTGATGATTTTACTTGCATTTGTGACCAACAGGTCCAACAGTGCATCTCCTCGAGTAGGGCTGTTAATTTCTTGTCTCAAGAAGTTGTCCTCTAGGAGCTTCCTAGAGTGCCTGCAGCCAGCCGTGTTGCTTTTCCAACAGATGTCAGGGTGGTTAAAATCCCCCAGCAGGATGAGAGGCTGCAATCGCGATGCTTCCTCAAGCTGGAGTAAGAAGGCATCATCGTCAGGCTTTGCCTGGTCAGGTAGCCTGTAGTAGACTCCTGCCACAAGGCTCCCTTTGTTGTCCCGATCCCTAATTCCTACCAATAAGCTTTTGACCTGCTCATGGCTCTTAATTACTTGTCCTAAATACAGGGCAGACTGAATGGGATATGCCCAGACATTTTCAGATAGATGTGAGCTTAGTGCTGAAGAGATTGGGCTGACACAGGGATTTTGATTTACCTGTACATTCAGAAGTAGCTACTTGTTTAGCAAAGTGGCCTTGTCCCCTTAAACATATGTTTTATTATTCATTATCATGACTTTCCTGCCAACTTACACTACTGTGCTTACACAAAGTGTAACTATTTGCCACCTCCCTCTTATTTCTCTTAATTTTTGATTTAAAATTCTGAAAGTCTGAGAATTGATCTAAGTGGTTTTTTTACTTTTCCTCAGAGGAATGCCTGTCACTATTTGTATTTCTTAATCAAATGTTTCCTTCCTATTTGAAGACCTGTGTATTTGAAAAAGCTTATTACTCCCTAGAAAGCTGCCAGTACTGCTGGGAGATGATGCTTAGCAAGGGTAATGGGGGCTTCTGGGATATTGAGCCATATGGGACAACTCTGAACAGCTTCAAACTCCTGACATGAAATATAAGCCCCCTCAGGCTGTGGGAGGAATGAATGGAGGCAGACCCCCATATAGAGCAAGTCTGATTTGAATGTAAATAATGGGACTTTGCTGCAATTGTCCACACTGAGGTGCTAGTGAAGAAATGGCTTGGGTTTGTGCTTGTGTCAGATCTTTCACTGTCCCTTCTCTTCATGGGAAAATAAGGGTGAAGAACTAGACAGATGTGCAAGTAGACAACTACCCATGCCAGTTTTTTCCCCATTGCTTTCCAAATTACTCTCTCTTCTGCCCCATGTTCACTGGTTGTGCTGTGCTCCTGAAACCCAGTAGCTGAGCTTAGGAGAGTTCAGTCTTTCCACCCAGAAGGGTTAGTCTGAAAGAATTATTTTCTCCTTGAGGGTGGGTACATTAAAGCAAATCTTTTGCAGCCAGAGAGACAGAAGAGGATGCTGGCAGTGCACAGGTAGTTCACACAGAGTGGTGTGTAGGTGCTTGTGCCAGGTACTCACTGTTTGCTCACCTGAGTGGATGCTTTTCTGGAGCTCTACCTTTGGCTTTTTAAAAATCAGGTTTAGCTGGCGAACTCTGAGTTTGTGGTAGGATGATTAATTTTTAGTACAGAAATACTCCAATTTTGATTCCAGAAATGCATTTGATTCTTTCAAAACACTTGCAGGCACAGGTAGGTTTAATCACTGGAGCTTGCTTGCTGGTACCCAGCTCTCCCCATCTTCCCAAGCCCGCAGTCCCTTGAAGCTTAAGCTAAAGGAGACACTGTTGGGCTTTTCCTGCTGCTCTTTGCTCCCAGAAGGGCATGCCATTAGCCATGTGTGTGCTGTGACAGCTGGTATCAGGCCAGGGCAGTGCAGGGCTCACTGGGGCCATGTCCGTGGCACAGCTGTGCCACCTGCCCCCGCACAGAGCCAATGCCCCCCCGGTGCTGGCGCTGGTGGGCACACCTCAGATTAGCCATGTGGCCAGCGTTTAACTGCAGTTTTACTGATTCACATGTGAACAGCTGACAGCCTGAATAATTTACTGCATGCGAATGGTGGGACCTGCCGTCTGTGTTAGCACCGGGATCTGATTGCCACAGCCCATTAATCGTAATTGCTAGTTTGTGCTGACAAGAGCAGGGCCGACACATTGTGAGTGATTAGGCATCTACCAGGGAGACTGTCCCCTTCCTTGCTCTCCCCTGCAAGAGAGCTAGGGCTTGCTTTCTTTCTTTCTTTCTTTCTTTCTTTCTTTCTTTCTTTCTTTTTTTCTTTCTTTTTCTTTCTTTCTCTTTTCCTTCTTTCTCTTTCTCCCATTTTTTTATAATTTAATTGCACTGCAAATTCAAGCCCAGTGACACCCATATACTGCTTCTCCCAGGCAGTGCAGAAGCCCCTGCGCCAGGGGAACATGCTTCAGGCCTATTGGCACCTAATTGGTGCCAGAAGGTTTTGCGAGGGCTGCACCAGTGGCAGAGAGGACACCGTGTGCCTGCAGGAGAGAGGTTCCGGGGCACAAGTCCCACCGCAGGGAATCAGGGACACCAGCCCTGGCTGGCTGGCAGGGGTTCATCTTCCAGAGCTTGTCCTCTCTGCAGTGTGGTGTCTAGCACACCTATCAGTCCAGATTTCAATGACTAAAGGAAAGGAGCATCTACTCCCTGTCTTGTCTCTTGATTTCTTCACCAAGAAGCTTCTTCATGACAGCCCAACTTCTCTTTTCCTTTTTTTCATCCCCACCTTTAGCTGGTCCATCCCATATGATCACTCAGACACTCTCTCTGCACTGCTCAGCTACCCTCTCTGCTCCATAAATCTTGCAGATTCTTCTGCAGAGCAGTTTTGGTCCTCAGTCATCTTCATTTATCAATCAACTCTTTGTGAATGCACTCATTGTCAGGTTTGGGTGCTTTTGCAACAGGGGGAATAGCAGGTTCTGTTGTAGCTGCTGCTCACCTACCATAGAATCATGGAATTGTCCAGGTTGGAAGGGACCTTTAAGATCATTGAGTCCAACTGTTAACCTTACAATGCCAAGTCCACCACTAAACCATGTCCCTAAGTCTTTTAAATACCTCTAGTGATAGTGATTCCACCACTTCTCTGGGCAGCTATCTCAGCCATTGTGAGTGCCCAGGAGGGTGGTTTACCAGCAGACACAGTTGGAGCAAGAAGGAGAGGCATAAAAGAGGAGAGAAAAAGCTTTCCTCCCTGCAAAAGTCCAAGAGGGCAGGGAGAATGTACAACAGTATCTGTAGGGCATGGGGAACAAAGGAAGAGGAGGAAGATGAGGCAGCAGAGGGATGGGACAGTGGAGTAAGAGCATGGATAGCCCTGGAACAAGCCTGGGACTGGGGAAGCTTCTCATCAGAGCTGGGCATGAAGGATCAGGGCTGCTCGTTTTGGCTTGCAACGACAAATGATAGTTTTTCAAGTTGTCACCTTCTAATTGATGACTGTGTGAGCGTGCAAGCCCACGTGAACTTTCATATTTCATTTCAATGGCTGGGGGAAGCTGAAAGCTGAGTTAAAAAACCCTCTAGAAAAGGTGTAACGAGCCTGTTTGGCAAGTGTGTCTCTAAGTATGTGAGCTATTTCAGGTATGTTTGCTAAACTTCTCTATGACTTGCCAGCACATGATATTGCTATGCCCGTGTGCATGAGCATACTGTATATTAGGGAACATGTATCCTGGTGCAATGATACATAGGTTTCCTTTAAATCTATCATTTATCATTAATTATCCCGCATATTTCTCAGATGAAAAAGAGATGTGCCAATGGTTTGCTGTTCTTTTCGATACAAACTGTATTTAGACTTGACCAGCCCTTGGACTTTTGATAAGTGAGTGTTACTTTTCTTGTTCCTTTTCTTTATCTACTCTCTGGCACAAAGCCCTGTGTTACCCATCTCCCCTCCCTGTCAACCCATGTCCTTAGAATATGTAGCTGAATCCAGTCAAAATTTTGGAAAATCTCTGCTGAGGGGAAGACACATAATTTGATCCCTTCCTTAATTAGAACATACACTTGGTTTGTCCATCTTGAAATGTGAAAGGCATTTGTATCTTAAGCAAATACTTAACAAAGTCTTATTTCAAAGCTGCACAAATGTATTCAGCTCTCCTGCCTGCTCAGTTTTCCAGTTTTGCATCCTTCTGGTGCTGAGAAAAAGACATGACTGAGGACAGGTGTAATAGAGGATGGATTTAATGATGGTAGGGATTGGTTGTTCTTCCAGTGCAAGGAATAGGAGCATCCAATGAAGCCAGCAAGAAGCAAGTTCAGAGCAAACAGAAGAAAAAAGCCTTCTCCAGATGGTGCATAGCTAGCTTGTTGCTGCAGGATGCTGGGGAGGCTGGGGAGGCTGAAAATGTGCACAGATTGAAGGGAAGACTCCACAAATCAAAGAAGGGGAAAGTTGTCAAAGGTTCCTAATGAACAGAAGCCACTGCTGGCCAAGGCAAATCTGCCAACAGCTGGAAACTGGACAATGCTAGTCTGACCCAGTACAGCTGTTCTCATCTTGGTCTTCCACCTCAGACAGGGGATCTGCCCTAGGATGAGGTGTCTGGGCCACATCCTATGTGCTGCATCAACCAGCTGCAGTTGGCTAAAACTGAGCTTAATCCATGACATTCATCTAACTCCACCATTCCTCTGGATGGATTTCAAGAGCCCTATATCCTCCAAGGCATTTATCAATGCCTACCTGTGTTTAACCTATGAGCAGTGACTTGCTGAAAAAATTACTTTGCTTGAAGGAGAACGAGCATCTGCCCACGAAAAAAAAAAAAAGAGAATACAACACAGTGAATTTGATGCCCTCTTTACCTAAGCCTCTCACGTCTCTGAGGCCTGGCACACCTCTTCTGAGTGTTCTTCCCTTAGTGAAACCTTCTCTGAGGTCTGCAGGTGTTTCCATGATGAGATGGTTACCATTGAGGATTGAGGTATGTCCCTAAAGCCCTGCTGTTCATGATGCCTGCAGGATTGCTCTGGCTCCGAGGAGCTGGTTCCCATCACATGTAAACACTGGCCATAGAGTTCCAAACTGCAGCTGTCACCTTGTGCCAATTAATGCCTCCTCGGAAAGTACCTTCAAAAATGCATTAAAATAGGTATGAAAACCTAGTTAGAGAAACAAACAAACCAACCAACCCAACAAAAAACAACCTACAAAAAAACGTTCTGAATTCAGTTATCCGATTTCATTATTTTTCATTGTTTTGAGCTGACACAACTTATTTCTGAACAATGGATGTGGTGCAGATATCTAGAAATCTCACTTGAAATGCTAGAAGAGTGTACTTTTCCCGAGCCTATTCCAACTTCGTCTTCCATGTCTGTGTTGTGCTGGGACCCTGTTGTACCAGCCAAGGCATAGAAGGGTCCTCAGCAGTGCTAATTCCTACCAATCTGCTTAACACAAATGTGTTTACATGGGCAAATTCACTGAAGAAGTTTAATTTGGATATTTTTCTCTATTTGCTTAGGTGACCTTGAGGTACCTCTGAGATGTATCTCTATGGTGGTGGGATATCCCATGCACCAGATGGCTCTGCAGTGTGCCATTTTTTTACCTCTGCCTATTTGACTTTGCTGCCAGCCTTCCCTCTTTACCCTTGGCCTTTATAAGAAACTACGCAACAAAACAGCCTGGGGGATGGGCAGGAAGAATTGACACTTTGATTGACCATTTTACATAATCTTTAACAATAGAACGGTTTTAGTGACTTGGTACAGCCTGTACTCAACATAAAACCCAGTCTGTTATCTAGAAGTGCTTAGATGGCAAGATAAGATGTTAATGGTAGTGGAGGAACATTAGTGAATAAGAATACAATGATGATGTGGGGTTTTTTTTCCCACTTCCACTCCTTTTTCCTTATTTAAAATGTTCCCTTGAGCATTACCTGATAGACTTGAGTCCTGCACCAGGTCATTGTTTTGGCTGGACAGGCTGAGGTCTTTTCCTCATCTTAGCTGATGAATTGGTTGCATTTTTTTCCTTCTTTTTTAAGTATATCAAGATATAAACTCACCAAGACACACATGTGTTCCAGTCTGATAGTAAGAGGCTTTTTCATCCTAAGTAAACCCTTGTTCCATATTAAAAGGATATGTATTATCTAGTGATATTAATACTTAAGCAAGACAAAACTCTATATAATGAAAATTTCCCCTTTCTTTGCTGAAACTCTTTCTGAATGAGCAGCTGTTGTACGCCACACCAAGATGTATGCCAACGGGGGTCTAAATAACTACTACATTATGTAAATTGCAGACAAAAATTATGCTAGGACAGTCTGTCACTGGAGCCATTTTTGGGGCTTTTCATGGAGTATTTAGAAAGAAACCCACTTGCAGTCAACCCAGAGGTGCCTGTGTTGGCCAGCTGAGCAGTGGGAAAGCAGGGAGCAGGGCTCTAAGCCTCCTTGTCTTCAGAGATGATGGGAATAGAGTCAGGTTCCAGCATCTGTCCTTTGCATGTGCACCTCCCTTCTCAAGTCTTCTGGTTGTCCTCAGCTCTGCAGAAGGAAGATGTTCTCCAAGACAATACTTCAGCCCTGGTATCAGTGGAGGGATCAAAGCCCTCAAAAAAATGGCCCTTCCCTCCATTGAGTCGGGCATGCTTGTTCACATGCAAGGCATCTACGTGGGTCAGTCATACCTGTCACCTCTGTGTCAGCTCCATCCTGCTTTGCCAGGAGGGTGAGGGAAGTGGGGTCTGCAGGGCGCCAAGGGGGTTTCTGCAGAGGGGCTTGGCCTGCGTGGGAATTGAATTGTTGCAGCAGAGAGGAAGGTCCGCATGATGTGAGACAATGTGTGGAGAGATATCCAGGTTGGGGAACAGCTGGTGAGAAGAGTCTGCCCCTTGGGAATAGAAGGTTTGAAGGAATTCTGTCCCAAACCTCAGTGATACACAGGAGCAGGGGAAAGCAATTGGGCTCTCCTGACTTGTGAAGCAATGAAGAGCAGATAAAGGAGAAACAACAATTTTGCAAAAATGATATTACAGGAGGTAACAGTTCAGCGTTTTCACATTGTGGCAGGGAAGGCAAGTGTCCTACTGGAAGATGTAATGGGAGAACAGCTTGGTAGGACCTACAAATTCATCCTTTCACTCTGCTCCCAGTGGTGTGGCCTCTTGATGGGATACCAGTTGCAGTTTTAGCTTCAGTACTCCAAAAAGGAGGTTGTTGAGCATGCAGAAGAAAACGGTGCTTAGGGACCTGGGATATGTTTCTGAGGAAACATTGAAAAATCAGCATTGTTTAGACCCATGAAAATACAGAGGTCTTCAACTACATACTGGTCAGCTGTGGGGAACAGCAATCTCCGTGTCCATGGAAGGTAAGAAAAAAAAGCGATGGTTTAAATTGCAGTAGGGGTTAGACTTCACAATATAATTTCTATCAGTAAGGAAATTGAAGAAGTAGGATAAATTGATGGAGGGAATCTGGACAGTTTTCATTACTGAAATGGAAATCTTAAAGAACAGCTAAACATCTAGCCGGCTGGTCTCCTGCCCTGAGGAGGGGAGTGAATGAGATGACTTCTTGAACTCTCTCCTCTTCTAGGACCTATTCAGCAGAAGGCGTTAAATGTGTACATGAATCAGACTGGAGTCATTGGCTTTGTCTTGGCTAGGATACAAGTGTTATAAAAAGTGTTAAAATTGATCCATAATCAGGAAAGCATTAAAACATATGAATAATTTCAGACATGTTTATCACCCAGTGGGTTTTGTCTTGTGTAGGAAGGAAAGGGCTGGTAACCAAATGTCTTAATTAACACATTTCAAAACTCCAGTGTGGATGCGGTCATGTAGCTTTCAACATCTCCTCACTGGCCAAGTTGAAACCAGTGCTGCCAAAACTTTCCAATACATCTTTAAATCCCAGCCAAGGACGAACCCGGAGGGGTTTAAAGACATATTTAAAATGAAGCATTTGCTTAGTTTAAGTGCTGCTTGCAAGGATGCCAAGCGGTGAGTGAGTCCAGGGTCAAGGATCACCCATCGGGAGGACACACCATGGCAGACGTGTGCGGGATGTGCTGAGCCTTTTCCAGTGGCCCATTGCCTGGGCAGGATCTTCTCTCTCTAAATCCACAGTGGCCACAAGTTTCTCCCTGAAAGGATCAGCGTGCCCCAAGACCTGTCAGAGCAAGTGGCATGATTTCTGTTCTCAGAAGAGCACAGCAGGCCTGGCAAATTAGTAGCCCTTATGGTGGTGGAAGTTTTCTCTATTGGCCATCTGTCCGGGGACCACTGGGACCTGCAGGACTTTGCCATCAACTCTGCTGGGTACTGGGTGCTGAGAGCAGCTCCTGCCCACCCCAACACCCAGCCCCGGTAAGTCAAGTACCTCCACTTCATCTGCTCACGTCGCTCCATTCATTGCTCCTAGTAAACTCTACTGTTTGTCAAATTTTTTTAACACCTCGCTGCAGAGGATAAAATTTAACATTGAATGTAATGCACAGACGTTGTTATCCAGGCAAAGCCTAATGAATGATGAAATGTGAATTAATCAATATTTTCTTTTGAAAGGTTTTTTTTTGGTGAAAGTCCTTCTCTAGATCCTGCACAGCTGGATATATTTGGCTTAAATTTTTGCAGTGTTAAGTTAGTGGAAGAATCCATACCTTTATATTTTAAAACACAGTATTTAGAGGACAGAGGTGCTGTGAAATATTGGACTACCTTTATTCAAAAAGGAGATACATTCAATATAGATGGAAAATTTTTTCCTCCACCTGTGGAATGAATACAAGCAATTGCTTTACACAACTCACACTGATACTTTTCGTTTCCCTGTCAGATTGTGATTTGTATGAAACAGTTGTTGTGTTTGTGTACTGATTTTCCACTTTTCATACATGCTTTCAGTGGTAGAGACTGTCCTCTCTTGCTTCATTTAAAACCATCAGCTTTTTTTCCTGCTGTAGCTTGTGTGCTAGATTTTTATGAGTGCCACTAGTATCTTTGCTGACCTCCTAGGATCTGTAGGATATATTAATTTCTTCTGACCAATTGCAAAACTTCACTGTTTTTTTTAGCAGGACTTTAGCATGACTTGAAATGCACATGTCCAATCCAAACAAGCGTGATTCTGTTTAAATACCTGCTGGGTTTGCTTTTTTAAACTATTTACAGGGATGCTAGATGGTAACCTGTGCAGCATCAGGCAGATGCTCCCAATAGTAAGGCTCACAGTGCCCTTTTCAGTCTAGTACTTCTGGAAAACATTTAACTATGATCTTCATCAGCAAGAGACCCCATTTTATGGTAGGTATCAGCCTATCAGCCAACCTCACCATGGCATTGCAGGGATTTCCACACACACGGGGCTTCACCTTCTGCCGCTGGATCACAGGGCCAGGAGCTGGTGGAGCATGCCTTTTTTCTCCACAAAGCCACCAGGAAAGCCCCTACTCTGTTGTAACAAGTGGCAAAACCTGTGTTAAAATCAACAGGACCAATACTTTTTCCTGTGTGTTTCCTATGATACACACAGCCAGGGAAAACATAGGTGACACTGTAGACACTGAAGTAGCCTGGTGTAAAGAAAGGCTGATAAGACTCTGGGGATGGGTCAAAATTTAATTTATTTTTAATCCCAGGGCTGGACAGCAGTTGCTATTCTGTTATCAACCTCTTTTAGCCCCTCAATATTTTGATTCCAAAAAAAAGAGACTAAAAACAATAACTGCTCGGTTAGCAGCAGTTTCTTTATAAACAATATAAATAGATGAGTACTGCACTGCACTACACCGAGAATTTGAAAAGGGTATTTAGAAGGCTTCTTAAGTTAAATGAAGTATAAGATCTTTATTGGTTTGTGGGCTGTAAGAGCCTGTGGCAATCCAGAGACAAACCAAGACCAACAGAAAAAAAAGTACCCTTTGATAAATAACCTTTCCATATTAAATGCACATCAATCTGACATCAACAATTAGCTGTCAGGTGCTTGGCTTTGCTAGCAAAGGCCAATTTTCAAATTAGTGCTAATTGCAGGGCGGGCTGACACATCAACTCAGAGCCCCGGTAGCTAATGGCCCAGCTAGGAGCGGACTTCAATAGTGGGAGCAAGGGAGGGCTGAGGCTGCCTGTCTCCAGCTTGCTGGCAGTTTGACTGTAGACTAAAGTAATGGAGCTGGCAGGGTGGAATCAATTACTGGCCAATGAAGATTTTCCCACAGGTCGAGGCTTGGGAAAAAAGGACGTTCCTGCTGCCGAGACAGCTGGCATGGACTGTCCACTGGGAAAGGAGCCTGGAGAATGAGAAAAAGAGGGACAGTTCTCGGTGATAAACTGGCGACAGACTATAAATTATGAAAAGGGGATTTGGCAGAGGATTTAGAGCTTGCTACCTCTGTTTTTCCCTCCCCCAAGATTTTAATGCCAGCCATGTTCACCAAGTCATTCAATTATCTTAGTTAGAAAATTAGAAATGTTAAGAAAAAAGTCTTAGAATATATTTTGCAGAGCAGGGCGTGCACACATGTGAGATGAGCTTTTAAAAACCTTTAAACCAGCACTTTCCCCTCCAAGCAAAGCTTTGGAATGAGCCCCTTGGTACAAAGCTTTGCTAATGCTGCTGTGTCTGGTGCTTGCTCCTGAGACGGTTGGTTTGCTGCCTTGCCGTTTCAAAGGTCACAAAACATTTTGCCCTTTTGACCAATTTGAAATTTCCTTCCCTGCTCCATTTCTATAACAGTCCACTTTGGTCCCAAAGAAAACAGTAGCAGTGCAGGAGTGCAGCACATACACAGAAGCATTTTGCTGCGTCTGGGCAGTAAATTCAGTGAGGTACTTGCTCTGAAAAACACTGCCCTTCACTGGGAGAAAGGAATCACCAAAGCATTCCTGGCTGGGAACAACAAGCTCTTTCTGTACGGAAAACAAGATGTTTATGTTCTCAAAATTAAAATATAAAAGTTTAAGCATGTACTGAAGTGAAATATAGAAGTATTATCTGTATGTAGAAGACTGACAGAGATGCCAAGCTAAAGCTCCAGGTTCTATTCTTCTTGCTCCTTTTGAATGTGTTTCCATGACAGGAATTAAATTCTTTCTTTCTGTCTCCTTTTTTGTACGTGGAGGAGTTCAGTTAGAAAAGTCAGGAGGTGACATATGAGCACTTGTAATTTTTTGCTGTGTAACATTTATTCCAAATAAAACTAAGAATCTTTAGATAAAGATTGTAGCCTCATAAAAAATATGTAGCCTCATTAGAACTGAGCAATACCTGTAGTGGGACTCTTGATGATTTTTTCTAGGTTTTATGTCAGTGAACTGCAATTTGCTTCCTCAGATCAGACATTCCCTGGTGGGGTGCCCCATGGGATGAGCAGCCCCAGTGCTTCTTTGGGGGTTACCCAGTAACTGTGGTACCAGGTACAGAGGGTGCTGGCAATTAAATACCAACAGGATTGCACTGTGCCATATCTTTATAAACTCAGGAGCTGTCCTCTTAGTGCATGCAGGTCAAAGGGATTTTTAGCGTGTAACACAACTAGCGTGTTGGCCTGGCAGCAAATTAGTTTGATTGAATGGAGCAAAAATGTACCCTTGGAGGTTTGTCTCTGGGCTGCACCGGGCCCTGCAGAGTACCTGCAGCTCCTCACCAGTGCCTAATGGCAGGGTGGCAATGGACTTAGTTAAATTACACGATATCATGGCCACAGAGCAATGCAGTGAGATAAAAAGAGACAAATTTAGATCTGACTGGTGTCTTGGCTATGATTTTTCATTATAATTGCTGAAGACTGTCTTCTGTTTGCTGCATCCTGTGGCCATTGCTCATTAAGAAAACCTCTGTGGCTTTTTCTGCTTGGTCTTGACTGTTTTGTGACTCACCTTATAAGAGATTTACCTTTCCCATGTGACAAGTAACATTCAGGAATAGGAGAGGGGCTTATTAATGGACATGAATATGTGGTAGACATAGCACCAGGATGTCAGGAACGATTCCAGCCATAGGCTGGTAGCTGCAATGAGAGAAAGGTGTCTGAGTGACAGGACAGCCTCTCCTGATCATTTTCATGGTGGAAATCTCTCATTAGACATACTCAAAGTGCACTGGAAGGTGGGGCAAAGCTGATTTTAGTATCAAACAGGCAATGCAGGGCTATTATATTGACTGTAATATTTATTTTTCTATGTAGTTCAATAAAATCCTCAGGAATAGCCTTGCTTCAACATTAGGTCTGCCTTAAAGCCAGCTGTCGGAAGTTTTGATGACTTTTATTCAGCCTTGGAAGCAGCCAAAAAGGATGGAGGAGATGCAAAGCTCTTCTTCTGGGTGAGGGAATTATTTTCATCATCTGAAGTGCTATCTCCAAAATCTCTGCTTGAAAATCCATACCCCTCTCCCCAGAATAGTTCAGAGCAACTTCAATTGCAGAAAGGGAGCCCCAAGAGCAGGTTTTCTGGGAGTACTTCATGTTTCAGGCATGGCTCCTCGTCATAAAAGGGAAGCACGTGAAGTGGTCCAGAAACACTGTAACAAGAGTTGTGGCAAATACCATGCTCCTGGAGGCTTTTCCCACAGTTTTTCCCCACCTCTCCCAGGGAGACGGATGGGC